>CAMRHE010000791.1:0-132500 GCA_947044405.1 Leptodactylus fallax | reverse complement strand
ATATATATATAGAGAGAGAGGAGAGAACATGTACAGTATGTGCACTGGGGATCACACACATATATATATACATATATATATAGAGAGAGGAGAGAACATGTACAGTATGTGCACTGGGGATCACACACATATATATACATATATATATATATAGAGAGAGAGAGGAGAGAACATGTACAGTATGTGCACTGGGGATCACACACACATATATACATATAAATATATATAGAGAGAGAGAGGAGAGAACATGTACAGTATGTGCACTAGGGATCACACATATATATATATATATATATATATAGAGAGAGGAGAGAACATGTACAGTATGTGCACTGGGGATCACACACATATATATACATATATATAGAGAGGGAGAGAGAGAGAGAGACATGTACAGTATGTGCACTGGGGATCATACACATATATATATATATATATATATAGAGAGAGAGGGAGAGAACATGTACAGTATGTGCACTGGGGATCACACACACATATATACATATATATATAGAGAGAGAGAGGAGAGAACATGTACAGTATGTGCATTGGGGATCACACACATATATATATATATATATAGAGAGAGAGAGGAGAGAACATGTACAGTATGTGCACTGGGGATCACACACATATATATATATATATATAGAGAGGGAGAGAGGAGAGAACATGTACAGTATGTGCACTGGGGATCATACACATATATATATACATATATATATAGAGAGAGGGGAGAGAACATGTACAGTATGTGCACTGGGGATCACACACATATATATATACATATATATATATAGAGAGAGAGGAGAGAACATGTACAGTATGTGCACTGGGGATCACACACACATATATACATATATATATATAGAGAGAGAGAACATGTACAGTATGTGCACTGGGGATCACACACACATATATACATATATATATATAAGAGGAGAGAACATGTACAGTATGTGCACTGGGGATCACACACATATATACATATATATATATATAGAGAGAGAGAGAGAACATGTACAGTATGTGCACTGGGGATCACACACACATATATATATATATATATATAGAGAGAGAGGAGAGAACATGTACAGTATGTGCACTGGGGATCACACACATATATATATATATATATATATATAGAGAGAGAGGGAGGAGAGAGGAGAGAACATGTACAGTATGTGCACTGGGGATCACACACATATATATACATATATATATATATAAGAGAGAGAGGAGAGAACATGTACAGTATGTGCACTGGGGATCACACACACATATAATATACATATATATAGAGAGAGAGGAGAGAACATGTACAGTATGTGCACTGGGGATCACACACATATATATACATATATATAGAGAGGAGAGAGGAGAGAACATGTACAGTATGTGCACTGGGGATCACACACATATATATATATATATAGAGAGAAGAGAGCTTACAGTATGATATATATATATATAGAGAGAGAGAGAGAGGACATGTACAGTATGTGCACTGGGGATCACACACACATATATACATATATATATAGAGAGAGAGAGGAGAGAACATGTACAGTATGTGCACTGGGGATCACACACATATATATATATATATATAGAGAGAGAGAGAGGAGAGACACACTTGTACAGTATGGGTGCACTGGGGATCACACACATATATATATATATATATAGAGAGAGGAGAGAACATGTACAGTATGTGCACTGGGGATCACACACATATATATATACATATATATATAGAGAGAGAGAGGAGAGAACATGTACAGTATGTGCACGCTCCTTCTGGGGATCACAGCACACACATATATACATATATATATATAGAGAGAGAGGTGCCTATATACATATATATATAGAGAGAGGAGAGAACATGTACAGTATGTGCACTGGGGATCACACACATATATATACATATATATATATAGAGAGAGAGGAGACATGTACAGTATGTGCACTGGGGATCACACACATATATACATATATATATATAGAGAGAGAGGAGAGAACATGTACAGTATGTGCACTGGGGATCACACACATATATATATATATATATATATGAGAGAGAGAGAGAGAACATGTACAGTATGTGCACTGGGGATCACACACATATATATATATATATATATATAGAGAGAGATTTTTCGGAGA
This sequence comes from Leptodactylus fallax, assembly GCA_947044405.1. Lineage (NCBI taxonomy): Eukaryota > Metazoa > Chordata > Amphibia > Anura > Leptodactylidae > Leptodactylus > Leptodactylus fallax. Next base: position 130,331 of record CAMRHE010000791.1, on the reverse strand, counting down.
GGAACATGTACAGTATGTGCACTGGGGATCACACACATACTATATATAGGGGCACCCATATATATATATATATATAGAGAGAGAGAGGAGAGAACATGTACAGTATGTGCACTGGGGATCACACACACATATATACATATATATACATAGAGAGAGAGAGGAGAGAACATGTACAGTATGTGCACTGGGGATCACACACATATATATACATATATATAGAGAGGGAGAGAGGAGAGAACATGTACAGTATGTGCACTGGGGATCATACACATATATATATACATATATATATATATATATAAGAGAGGAGAGAACATGTACAGTATGTGCACTGGGGATCACACACACATATATACATATATATATAAGAGAGAGAGAGGAGAGAACATGTACAGTATGTGCATTGGGGATCACACACATATATATACATATATATATAGAGAGAGAGAGAGGAGAGAACATGTACAGTTATGTGCACTGGGGATCACACACATATATATATATATATAAGAGAGAGAGAGAACATGTACAGTATGTGCACTGGGGATCACACACACATATATATACATATATATATAGAGAGAGAGAGGAGAGAACATGTACAGTATGTGCACTGGGGATCACACACACATATATACATATATATATATAGAGAGAGGAGAGAACATGTACAGTATGTGCACTGGGGATCACACACATACATATATATATATATATATAGAGGAGAGAACATGTACAGTATGTGCACTGGGGATCACACACATATATATATATATATATATAGAGAGAGAGGAGAGAACATGTACAGTATGTGCACTGGGGATCACACACATATATATATATATATATATATAGAGAGAGAGGAGAGAACATGTACAGTATGTGCACTGGGGATCACACACATATATATATACATATATATATAGAGAGAGGAGAGAACATGTACAGTATGTTCAATGGGGATCACACACATATATATACATATATATATAGAGAGAGAGAGGAGAAAACATGTACAGTATGTGCACTGGGGATCACACACATATATATATATATAAATACATATATATATAGAGAGAGAGGAGAGAACATGTACAGTATGTGCACTGGGGATCACACACATATATATACATATATATATAGAGAAAGAGGAGAGAACATGTACAGTATGTGCACTGGGGATCACACACACATATATACATATATATACATAGAGAGGAGAGAACATGTACAGTATGTGCACTGGGGATCACACACATATATATACATATATATATAGAGAGAGGAGAGAACATGTACAGTATGTGCACTGGGGATCACACACATATATATATATAAAAATATATATAGAGAGAGGAGAGAACATGTACAGTATGTGCACTGGGGATCACACACATATATATACATATATATATAAGAGAGAGGAGAGAACATGTACAGTATGTGCACTGGGGATCACACACATATATATATAAACATATATATAGAGAGAGGAGAGAACATGTACAGTATGTGCACTGGGGATCACACACATATGTATATACATATATATAGAGAGAGAGGAGAGAACATGTACAGTATGTGCACTGGGGATCACACACATATATATACATATATATATATAGAGAGAGAGGAGAGAACATGTACAGTATGTGCATTGGGGATCACACACATATATATATATATATAGAGAGAGAGGAGAGAACATGTACAGTATGTGCACTGGGGATCACACACATATATACACATATATATATATATAGAGAGAGAGGAGAGAACATGTACAGTATGTGCACGCAAACCGGATGGAATAGCATGCCGCTGCAAGATGCTGTGGTAACCATGCTGGTTCAGAATAAATCCCCAACAGTGTCCCCAGCAAAGCCCCCCCACACCGTCACACCTCCTCCTCCATGCGTCACGGTGGGAACCAGGCATGTAGAGTCCATTCCTTGTGTATTATACACATATATAGTACAGTATTATACACACATATATAGTCCAGTATTATACACATATATAGTACAGTATTATACACATATATATAGTACAGTATTATACACACATATATAGTACAGTATTATACACACATATAGTACAGTATTATACACATATATAGTACAGTATTATACACACATATAGTACAGTATTATACACATATATATAGTACAGTATTATACACATATATATAAGTACATTATTATACACACATATAGTACAGTATTATACACACATATAGTACAGTATTATACACATATATATAGTACAGTATTATACACATATATATAGTACAGTATTATGCACATATATAGTACAGAATTATACAAACATATAGCACAGTATTATGCACATATATAGTACAGAATTATACACATATATAGTACAGTATTATACACATATATATAGTACAGTATTATACACACATATATAGTACAGTATTATACACATATATAGTACAGTATTATACACACATATATAGTACAGTATTATACAGATATATATAGTACAGTATTATACACACATATATATAGTACAGTATTATACACATATATATAGTACAGTATTATACACACATATATAGTACAATATTATACAATATATAGTACAGTATTATACACACATATATAGTACAGTATTAAACACACATATATAGTCCAGTATTATACACATATATATATAGTACAGTATTATACACGTATATAGTACAGTATTATACACATATATATATAGGTACAGTATTATACACGTATATAGTACAGTATTATACACACATATATATATATATATATATAGTACAGTATTTTACACATATATAGTACAGTATTATACACAAATTTATAGTACAGTATTATACAGATATATATAGTCCAGTATTATACACATATATAGTACAGTATTATACACATATATAGTATAGTATTATACACATATATATATAGTACAGTATTATACACATATATATAGTACAGTATTATACACATATATAGTACAGTATTATACACACATATATATATAGTACAGTATTATACACATATATATAGTACAGTATTATACACACATATATAGTACAGTATTATACACATATATATAGTACAGTATTACACACATATATAAGTACAGTATTATACACATATATATATAGTACAGTATTATACACATATATAGTACAGTATTATACACACATATATATAGTACTTTATTATACACATATATAGTACAGTATTATACACATATATATAGTACAGTATTATACACATATATATAGTACAGTATTATACACATTTATATATAGTACAGTATTATACACATATATAGTACAGTATTATACACATATATAGTACAGTATTATACACATATATATAGTACAGTATTATACACACATATATAGCACAGTATTGCATATATATATAGTACACTATTATACACACACATATATAGTCCAGTATTATACACATATATATAGTATTACGTATATATATGCAGCACATATATAGTACAGTATTATACACATATATAGTACAGTATTATACACATATATAGTACAGTATTATACACATATATATAGTACAGTATTATACACACATATATAGTACAGTATTATACACATATATATAGTACCGTATTATACACATATATAGTACAGTATTATACACATATATATATAGGACAGTATTATACACATATATAGTACAGTATTATACACACATATATATATAGTACAGTATTATACACATATATATATAGTACAGTATTATACACATATATAGTACAGTATTATACACACACATATATATATAGTACAGTATTATACACATATATAGTACAGTATTATACACATATATAGTACAGTATTATACACATATATAGTACAGTATTATACACATATATATAAAGTACAGTATTATACACATATATAGTACAGTATTATACACATATATAGTACAGTATTATACACACATATATATAGTACAGTATTATACACATATATAGTACAGTATTATACACACATATATAGTACAGTATTATACACATATATATATAGTACAGTATTATACACATATATATAGTACAGTATTATACACACATATATATAGTACAGTATTATACACATATATAGTACAGTATTATACACATATATAGTACAGTATTATACACACATATATATATATAGTACAGTATTATACACACATATATATAGTACAGTATTATACACATATATAGTACAGTATTATACACATATATATATAGTACAGTATTATACACATATATATAGTCCAGTATTATACACATTTATATATAGTACAGTATTATACACATATATAGTACAGTATAATACACATATATATAGTACAGTATTATACACACATATATATAGCACAGTATTATACACACATGTATAGCACAGTATTATACACATATATATAGTACAGTATTATACACACATATATAGTACAGTATTATACACATATTTTTTTTTTTTTTAAATATATATATATTACAGTTTTAACAATATATATAGTAGTATTATCACACATATATAGTACGTATTATACACACATATATATAGTACAGTATTATACACATATATAGTACAGTATTATGCACATATATATATAGTACAGTATTATACACATATATATATAGTACAGTATTATACACATATATAGTACAGTATTATACACATATATATATAGTACAGTATTATACACACATATATATAGTACAGTATTATACACATATATAGTACAGCATTATACACACATATATATATAGTACAGTATTATACACATATATATAGTACAGTATTATACACACATATATAGTCCAGCATTATACACATATATAGTCCAGTATTATACACATATATAGTACAGTATTTTACACACATATATAGTACAGTATTATACAGATATATATAGTACAGTATTATACACACATATATATAGTACAGTATTATACATATATATATATAGTACAGTATTATACATATATATATATATATAGTACAGTATTATACACACATATATAGTACAGTATTATACACACATATATAGTACAGTATTATACACACATATATAGTCCAGTATTATACACACTATATATATATAGTACAGTATTATACACATATATAGTACAGTATTATACACATATATATATATATAGTACAGTTTTATACACATATATAGTACAGTATTATACACACATATATAGTACAGTATTATACAGATATATATAGTACAGTATTATACACACATACTGTATATAGTCCAGTTTTATACACATATATAGTACAGTATTATACACACATATATAGTACAGTATTATACACACATATATAGTACAGTATTATACAGATATATATAGTACAGTATTATACACATATATAGTACAGTATTATACACATATATAGTACAGTATTATACACATATATATATAGTACAGTATTATACACATATACAGTACAGACCAAACGTTTGGACACAGCTTCTCATTCCAAGAGTTTTCTGTATTTTCATGACTATAAAAATTGTAGATTCACACTGAAGGCATCAAAACTATGAATTACCACATGTGGAATTATATACTTAACAAAAAAGTGTGAAACAACTGAAAATATGTCTTATATTCTAGGTTCTTCTAAGTAGCCACCTTTTGCTTTGATTACTGCTTTGCACACTCTTGGCATTCTCTTGATGAGCTTCAAGAGGTAGTCATCTGAAATGGTCTTCCAACAGTCTTGAAGGAGTTCCCAGAGATGCTTAGCACTTGTTGGCCCTTTTGCCTTCACTCTGCGGTCCAGCTCACCCCAAACCATCTGGATTGGGTTCAGGTCTGGTGACTGTGGAGGCCAGGTCATCTGGCGTAGCACCCCATCACTCTCCTTCTTGGTCACATAGCCCTTACACAGTCTGGAGGTGTTTGGGGTCATTGTCCTGTTGGTCCAACTAAACGCAAACCGGATGGAATAGCATGCCGCTGCAAGATGCTGTGGTAACCATGCTGGTTCAGAATAAATCCCCAACAGTGTCACCAGCAAAGCCCCCCCACACCATCACACCTCCTCCTCCATGCTTCACGGTGGGAACCAGGCATGTAGAGTCCATTCCTTGTGTTCTTCTTGTGCTTGTTGCCTGTCCTTAGAAGTGGTTTCCTAGCAGCTATTTTACCATGAAGGCCTGCTGCACACAGTCTCCTCTTAGCAGTTGTTGTAGAGATGTGTCTGCTGCTAGAACTCTGTGTGGCATTGACCTGGTCTCTAATCTGAGCTGCTGTTAACCTGCCATTTCTGAGGCTGGTGACTCGGGTGAACTTATCCTCCGCAGCAGAGGTGACTCTTGGTCTTCCTTTCCTGGGTCGGTCCTCATGTGAGCCAGTTTCTTTGTAGCGCTTGATGGTTTTGGCCACTGCACTTGGGGACACTTTCAAAGTTTTCCCAATTTTTCGGACTGACTGACCTTCATTTCTTAAAGTAATGATGGCCACTCGTTTTTCTTTACTTAGCTGCTTTTTTCTTGCCATAATACAAATTCTAACACTCCATTCAGTAGGACTATCAGCTGTGTATCCACCTGACTTCTGATGGTCCCAACCCCATTTATAAGGCAAGAAATCCCACTTATTAAACCTGACAGGGCACACCTGTGAAGTGGAAACCATTTCAGGTGACTACCTCTTGAAGCTCCTCAAGAGAATGCCAAGAGTGTGCAAAGCAGTAATCAAAGCAAAAGGTGGCTACTTTGAAGAACCTAGAATATAAGACATATTTTCAGTTGTTTCACACTTTTTTGTTAAGTATATAATTCCACATGTGGTAATTCATAGTTTTGATGCCTTCAGTGTGAATCTACAATTTTTATAGTCATGAAAATACAGAAAACTCTTGGAATGAGAAGGTGTGTCCAAACTTTTGGTCTGTACTGTATATAGTACAGTATTATACACATATATATAGTACAGTATTATACACACATATATAGTACAGTATTATACACATATATATAGTACAGTATTATACACACATATATATAGTACAGTATTATACACATATATATATAGTACAGTATTATACACATATATAGTACAGTATTATACACACATATATATAGTACAGTATTATACACATATATATAGTACAGTATTATACACATATATAGTACAGTATTATACACACATATATATAGTACAGTATTATACACATATATATATATATAGTACACTATTATACACACATATATATATATATTATATATATATACACATATATATAGTCCAGTATTATACACATATATATATAGTACAGTATTATACACACATATATATATATATATAGTACAGTATTATACACATATATATATAGTACAGTATTATACACACATATATAGCACAGTATTATACACATATATATATAGTACAATATTATACACACATATATATTGTCCAGTATTATACACACATATATAGTACAGTATTATACACACATGTATATAAGTACAGTATTATACACACATGTATATATAGTACAGTATTATACACATATATATAGTACAGTATTATACACATATATATAGTACAGTATTATACACACATATATAGTACAGTATTATACACATATATATAGTACAGTATTATACACATATGTAGTACAGTATTATACACATATATAGTACAGTATTATACACATATATAGTACAGTATTATACACACACACATATATATAGTACAGTATTATACACATATATAGTACAGTATTATACACATATATATAGTACAGTATTATACACACATATATAGTACAGTATTATACACATATATATAGTACAGTATTATACACATATATAGTACATTATTATACACATATATATATAGTACAGTATTATACACATATATAGTACAGTATTATACACATATATAGTACAGTATATACACACATATATATATATATAGTACAGTATTATACACATATATAGTACAGTATTATACACATATATATAGTACAGTATTATACACATATATAGTACAGTATTATACACACATATATAGTATATATAGTACAGTATTATACACATATATAGTACAGTATTATACACATATATAGTACAGTATTATACACACACATATATATAGTACAGTATTATACACATATATAGTACAGTATTATACACACATATATATATAGTACAGTATTATACACATATATATAGTACAGTATTATACACATATATATAGTACAGTATTATACACATATATATAGTACAGTATTATACACATATATATATAGTACAGTATTATACACATACAGTCATATGAAAAAGTTTGGGCACCCCTATTAATCTTAATCATTTTTAGTTCTAAATATTTGGGTGTTTGCAACAGCCATTTCAATTTGATATATCTAATAACTGATGGACACAGTAATATTTCAGGATTGAAATGAGGTTTATTGTACTAACAGAAAATGTGCAATATGCATTAAACCAAAATTTGACCGGTGCAAAAGTATGGGCACCTCAACAGAAAAGTGACATTAATATTTAGTAGATCCTCCTTTTGCAAAAATAACAGCCTCTAGTCGCTTCCTGTAGCTTTTAATCAGTTCCTGGATCCTGGATGAAGGTATTTTTGACCATTCCTCTTTACAAAACAATTCCAGTTCAGTTAAGTTTGATGGTCGCCGAGCATGGACAGCCCGCTTCAAATTATCCCACAGATGTTCAATGATATTCAGGTCTGGGGACTGGGATGGCCATTCCAGAACATTGTAATTGTTCCTCTGCATGAATGCCGGAGTAGATTTGGATCATTGTCTTGCTGAAATATCCATCCCCGGCGTAACTTCAAATTCCTCACTGATTCTTGTACATTATTCTCAAGAATCTGCTGATACTGAGTTGAATCCATGCGACCCTCAACTTTAACAAGATTCCCAGTGCAGGCATTGGCCACACAGCCCCAAAGCATGATGGAACCTCCACCAAATTTTACAGTGGGTAGCAAGTGTTTTTCTTGGAATGCTGTGTTTTTTGGACGCCATGCATAACGCCTTTTTGTATGACCAAACAACTCAATCTTTATTTCATCAGTCCACAGGACCTTCTTCCAAAATGAAGCTGGCTTGTCCAAATGTGCTTTTGCATACCTCAGGCGACTCTGTTTGTGGCGTGCTTTCAGAAACGGCTTCTTTCGCATCACTCTCCCATACAGCTTCTCCTTGTGCAAAGTGTGCTGTATTGTTGACCGATGCACAGGGACACCATCTGCAGCAAGATGATGCTGCAGCTCTTTGGAGGTGGTCTGTGGATTGTCCTTGACTGTTCTCACCATTCTTCTTCTCTGCCTTTCTGATATTTTTCTTGGCCTGCCACTTCTGGGCTTAACAAGAACTGTCCCTGTGGTCTTCCATTTCCTTACTATGTTCCTCACAGTGGAAACTGACAGGTTAAATCTCTGAGACAACTTTTTGTATCCTTCCCCTGAACAACTATGTTGAACAATCTTTGTTTTCAGATCATTTGAGAGTTGTTTTGAGGAGCCCATGATGCCACTCTTCAGAGGAGATTCAAATAGGAGAACAACTTGCAATTGGCCACCTTAAATACCTTTTCTCATGATTGGATACACCTGGCTATGAAGTTCAAAGCTCAGTGAGGTTACAAAACCAATTTTGTGCTTCAGTAAGTCAGTAAAAAGTAGTTAGGAGTATTCAAATCAATAAAATGATAAGCGTACCCAAATTTTTGCACCGGTCAAATTTTGGTTTAATGCATATTGCACATTTTCTGTTAGTACAATAAACCTCATTTCAATCCTGAAATATTACTGTGTCCATCAGTTATTAGATATATCAAATTGAAATGGCTGTTGCAAACACCCAAATATTTAGAACTAAAAATGATTAAGATTAATAGGGGTGCCCAAACTTTTTCATATGACTGTATATAGTACAGTATTATACACATATATATATAGTACAGTATTATACACATATATAAAGCACAGTATTATACACACATATATAGCACAGTATTATACACATATATATAGTACAGTATTATACACATATATATAGTCCAGTATTATACACATATATATAGTACAGTATTATACACATATATATAGTCCAGTATTATACACATATATATAGTACAGTATTATACACACATATATATAGTACAGTATTATACACACATATATATATATAGTACAGTATTATACACATATATAGTACAGTATTATACACATATATAGTAGAGTATTATACACACATATATAGTACAGTATTATACACACATATATAGTCCAGTATTATACACATATTTATAGTACAGTATTATACACACATATATATAGTACAGTATTATACACATATATATATAGTACAGTATTATACACATATATATAGTACAGTATTATACACATATATATATAGTACAGTATTATACACACACATATATATAGTACAGTATTATACACATATATATAGTACAGTATTATACACACATATATATAGTACAGTATTATACACATATATATAGTACAGTATTATACACATATATAGTACAGTATTATACACACATATATATAGTACAGTATTATACACACATATATATAGCACAGTATTATACACATATATATAGTACAGTATTATACACACATATATAGTCCAGTATTATACACATATATATAGTACAGTATTATACACACATATATATAGTACAGTATTATACACATATATAGTACAGTATTATACACATATATATATAGTACAGTATTATACACATATATAGTACAGTATTATACACACATATATATAGTACAGTATTATACACATATATAGTACAGTATTATACACATATATATAGTACAGTATTATACACATATATATAGTACAGTATTATACACACATATATAGTCCAGTATTATACACATATATAGTACAGTATTATACACATATATATATAGTACAGTATTATACACATATATATAGTACAGTATTATACACACATATATAGTCCAGTATTATACACATATATATAGTACAGTATTATACACACCTATATATAGTACAGTATTATACACACATATATATATAGTACAGTATTATACACATATATAGTACAGTATTATACACACACATATATATATATATATAGTACAGTATTATACACATATATATATAGTACAGTATTATACACATATATAGTACAGTATTATACACACATATATAGTACAGTATTATACACATATATAGTACAGTATTATACACACATATATAGTCCAGTATTATACACATATATAGTACAGTTTTATACACATATATATATATATATAGTACAGTATTATACACATATATAGTACAGTATTATACACATATATATATATATAGTACAGTATTATACACATATATATAGTACAGTATTATACACATATATATAGTACAGTATTATACACACATATATAGCACAGTATTATACACATATATATAGTACAGTATTATACACACATATAGTACAGTATTATACACATATATATAGTACAGTATTATACACACATATATATAGTACAGTATTATACACACATATATATAGTACAGTATTATACACACATATATAGTACAGTATTATACATATATATAGTACAGTATTATACACATATATAGTACAGTATTATACACACACATATATAGTACAATATTATACACATATATATATAGTACAGTATTATACACACATATATATATATAGTACAGTATTATACACACATATATATATATAGTACAGTATTATACACATATATAGTACAGTATTCTACACATATATATAGTACAGTATTATACACATATATATATTACAGTATTATACACACATATATAGTCCAGTATTATACACATATATAGTACAGTATTATACACATATATAGTACAGTATTATACATATATATATATATATATATATATATATATGTACAGTATTATACACATATATACAGTACAGTATTATACACACATATATAGCACAGTATTATACACATATATATAGTACAGTATTATACACACATATATAGTCCAGTATTATACACATATATATAGTACAGTATTATACACACATATATAGTACAGTATTATACGCACATATATATAGTACAGTATTATACACACATACATATAGTACAGTATTATACATATATATAGTACAGTATCATACACATATATAGTACAGTATTATACACATAGATATATAGTACAGTATTATACACATATATATAGTACAGTATTATACACTCATATATAGCACAGTATTATACACATATATATAGTACAGTATTATACACACATATATAGTCCAGTATTATACATATATATATATAGTACAGTATTAAACACACACATATATATAGTACAGTATTATACACATATATAGTACAGTATTATACACACATATATATATATATTACAGTATTATACACATATATAGTACAGTATTATACACATATATATATAAGTACAGTATTATACACACATATATATAGTACAGTATTATACACATATCTAGTACAGTATTATACACTAACATATATATATATAGTACAGTATTATACACATATCTAGTACAGTATTATACACTAACATATACATATATAGTACAGTATTATACACATATCTAGTACAGTATTATACACTAACATATATATATATATAGTACAGTATTATACACACATATATTACAGCATTATACACATATATATAGTACAGTATTATACACATATATATAGTACAGTATTATACACACATATATAGTACAGTATTATACACATATATAGTACAGTATTATACACATATATAGTACAGTATTATACACACACACATATATATATATATGTACAGTATTATACACACATATATATAGTACAGTATTATACACACATATAGTACAGTATTATACACATATATATATATATATATATAGTACAGTATTATACACACATATAGTACAGTATTATACACACATATATAGTACAGTATTATACACATATATATATATAGTACAGTATTATACACATATATATATAGTACAGTATTATACACACATATATAGTCCAGTATTATACACATATATAGTCCTGTATTATACACATATATAGTACAGTATTATACACACACATATATATATATATATATTTTTGTACAGTATTATAGACACATATATATAGTACAGTATTATACACACATATATAGTCCAGTATTATACACACATATATATAGTACAGTATTATACACACCTATATATAGTACAGTATTATACACATATATAGTACAGTATTATACACATATATATATATAGTACAGTATTATACACATATATAGTACAGTATTATACACACACATATATATATATAGTACAGTATTATACACATATATATAGTACAGTATTATACACATATATAGTACAGTATTATACACATATATATAGTACAGTATTATACACATATATATAGTACAGTATTATACACACATATATAGTCCATTATTATACACATATATAGTCCAGTATTATACACATATATAGTCCAGTATTATACACATATATATATAGTACAGTATTATACACATATATATAGTACAGTATTATACACACATATATAGCACAGTATTATACACATATATATAGTACAGTATTATACACACATATAGTACAGTATTATACATATATATATAGTACAGTATTATACACACATATATATAGTACAGTATTATACACACATATATATAGTACAGTATTATACACATATATAGTACAGTATTATACATATATATAGTACAGTATTATACACATATATAGTACAGTATTATACACACATATATATAGTACAGTATTATACACACATATATATATATAGTACAGTATTATACACATATATAGTACAGTATTCTACACATATATATAGTACATTATTATACACATATATATATTACAGTATTATACACACATATATAGTCCAGTATTATACACATATATAGTCCAGTATTATACACATATATAGTACAGTATTATACACACACACATATATATATATATATATATATATATAGTCCAGTATTATACACATATATATAGTACAGTATTATACACACATATATAGCACAGTATTATACACATATATATAGTACAGTATTATACACACATATATAGTCCAGTATTATACACATATATATAGTACAGTATTATACACACATATATATAGTACAGTATTATACACACATATATAGTACAGTATTATACACACATATATATAGTACAGTATTATACATATATATAGTACAGTATTATACACACACATATATATATAGTACAGTATTATACACATATATATAGTCCAGTATTATACACATATATATAGTACAGTATCATACACATATATAGTACAGTATTATACACATAGATATATAGTACAGTATTATACACATATATATAGTACAGTATTATACACATAGATATATAGTACAGTATTATACACATATATATAGTACAGTATTATACACACATATATATATAGTACAGTATCATACACATATATAGTACAGTATTATACACATATATATAGTACAGTATTATACACACATATATATAGTACAGTATCATACACATATATAGTACAGTATTATACACATAGATATATAGTACAGTATTATACACATATATATAGTACAGTATTATACACTCATATATAGCACAGTATTGTACACATATATATAGTACAGTATTATACACACATATATAGTCCAGTATTATACACATATATATAGTACAGTATTATACACACATATATATATATAGTACAGTATTATACACATATATAGTACAGTATTATACACATATATATATAGTACAGTATTATACACATATATAGTACAGTATTATACACACACATATATATATATAGTACAGTATTATACACACATATATATATAGTACAGTATTATACACATATCTAGTACAGTATTATACACTAACATACACATATATAGTACAGTATTATACACACATATATATAGTACAGTATTATACACACATATATTACAGTATTATACACATATATATAGTACAGTATTATACACACATATATTAACAGTATTATACACATATATAGTACAGTATTATACACATATATATATAGTATAGTATTATACACATATATAGTACAGTATTATACACACATATATATATATAGTACAGTATTATACACACATATATATAGTACAGTATTATACACACAAATATTACAGTATTATACACATATATATAGTACAGTATTATACACATATATATAGTACAGTATTATACACATATATATATATAGTATAGTATTATACATACATACATATATATATATATATATATATATATATATATATATAGTACAGTATTATACACACATATAGTACAGTATTATACACATATATATATAGTACAGTATTATACACACATATATTACAGTATTATACACATATATATAGTCCAGTATTATACACATATATATAGTACAGTATTATACACACATATATATATATATATATATATATATAGTACAATATTAGTCACACACACACATATATATATATATATATATATATATATATATATATAGTACTTTATAGTACATTATTCACATTTATATAGTAGTAGAAGAGGGGGATGCAACTCCTGCCTCTTCTTAAATTTCTTGATCTCTTCTCTTGTCGGTGTTTTTATGAAGACTGGTGTGCGAGACGCAGGGCCGGTTTAGGCAAACTGTGGCCCTGGGCAAAATTAAAAGCAAGGCGCCAAATGCTGATATACCAAGATCATAGTCAGTGAATACAGAAGGCAGATGCAAAACTTCCAGTGACAGCCCCTTTAATAACGCCCCCTTTCTGCCCCCATAACAGTAATAACCAGCCCCACTTATTCCCACACACAATTGAAATGACCACCCTTGTACCACCTAATAGATTTTCACACCCCCTCATCAGTTATTATAAAGCCTCCTTATAAATAATAGTCCCCACTTATAAATAGTCCCCCTTATCTGTAATAGCCCCCTTTTAAATAATTCTGCTCCTTTATAAATAGTACTCCCTTATTAATAATAGCCCTCTCATAAATAATAGGTCCCATTATCAGTAATAGCCCCCTTATAAATAACCCCCTTTATTAGTAATAGCCCTCCTAACAATAAAACCTCCCTTATAAATATTAGCCCCTTTAACAATACCTCCGTTATAAAGTTTCCCTTTGATAAATAATTGTTCTTCCCCTTATAATAGCTGCCTTATATATAATTTCCCCCTTAATATAGGTCTCTTATAAATAGTTCCTCCATTATAAATTATAGCCCATCTTTATAAATAAGTTTCCCCCTTATAATAGATCTCCTTATATATAATAACTTCCCTTTTTAAGGTGAGGCTATTATAAGGGGGGGACTATTATGTATATTGGGAACTATTACAATGCGGAGACTGTTATATATAGGGGGGCTATTACAATGGGGAGACTGTTATATATAGGGGGGCTATTACAATGGGGAGACTGTTATAAAGTAGGGACAACTATTTATAAGGCGTGCTATTATAATAAGTAGATAGTAATAATATATATTATTATAATAGTATAAGGGGGAACTATTATTTATAAATGCTGTTATTTATAAGGGAGGACCTATAATATATAAGAAGATGATTATAAGGGGGAGCAATTATATATAATAGTTCATCTCTTATAATAACCCCCTTATATTATCGTTACAGATTCCAGCCCTCTGATGATAAGTAACAAGTGATAGTCTCATTATAGTTAATAGTGATCCATACAGAGGAAATGTTGTTGGGTAAAAATACTTCTGACTCTGTTAACTAAAGCAATAACCAATAAGTATCAATAATACAGGGAACATTATATACAGTGGGTACGGAAACTATTCAGACCCCTTTACATTTTTCACTCTGTTTCATTGCAGCCATTTGCTAAAAGCATAAAAGTTCCTTTTATTCCTCATTAATGTACACTCAGCTCCCCATCGTGACAGAAAAAAAAACAGAAATGTAGATATTTTTGCAAATTTATTAAAAAAGAAAAACTGAAATCTCCCATGGCCATAAGTATTCCGAGCCTTTGCTGTGACCCTCATATATACCTTATATGCTGTCCATTTCCTTCTGATCCTGATCCTGTGCATGTCAGAGCAAATGAGAATCAGGAGATCAAAGGAACTGCCCAAGGAGCTCAGAGACAGAATTGTGGCAAGGCACAGATCTGGCCAAGGTTCCTCAGAGCACAGCGGCCTCCATAATCCTTACATGGAAGAAGTTTGGGACGACCAGAACTCTTCCTAGACCTGGCCGTCCAGCCAAACTGAGCAATGGTGGGAGAAGAGCCTTGGTGAGAGAGGTAAAGAAGAAGCCAAAGATGACTGTGGCCGAGCTCCAGAGATGTAGTAGGGAGATGGGAGAAAGTTCTACAAAGTCACTATCACTGCAGCCTCCACCAGTCGCGGCTTTATGGCAGAGGGGCCTGAAGGAAGCCTCTCCTCAGTGCAAGACATAGGAAAGCCAAAAAACACATGAAGGACTCCCAGACTATGAGAAATAAGATTCTCTGCTCTGAGGAGACGAAGATTGAACTTTTTGGCGTTAATTCTAAGCGGTATGTGTGGAGAAAACCAGGCCCTGCTCATCACCTGCCCAATACAATCCCAACAGTGAGACATGGCGGTGGCAGCATCATGCTATGGGGGACAGGACGACTGGCTGTAATAGAAGGAAAGATGAATGCGGCCAAGTACAGAGAGATCCTGGAAGAAAACCTCTGCCAGAGTGCTCTGGGCCTCAGACTGGGCCGAAGGTTCACCTTCCAACAAGACAATGGCCCTAAGCACACAGCTAAAATAACAAAGGAACAACTCTGTGACCATTCCTGACTGGCCCAGCCAGAGCCCGGACCTCAACCCAACTGAGCATCTCTGGAGAGACCTGAAAATGGCTCCACCAACGTTCACCATCCAACAAGACAATGACCCTAAGCACACAGCTAAAATAACTAAGGAGCGGCTTCAGAACAACTCAAATGGCTGCAATGAAACAAAGAGTTAAATATTTAAAGGGGTCTGAATACTTTCTGTACCCACTGTATATATATTCTCTTTCTTCATAACATCCCCTCCCCTACAGTCTGACGGTCTCGGCCTTGTGCCCTGATCTGGGAGCGGATGATGTAGAATTCTTTACACCATTTCTTGCCAATGTTTTTGTGGTTGCCTCTCACACCAATGTCCGTCCTTGCAGTGTCCACCTTCCATCTAATACTAGAAGTGTCTTAGGTTTATGGTGTGTGGCACCACAATATGAGGTAGGTAGATAGTAGGTAGGTACTGAGCAATTCATCTCCCCGGGGGAATAATTTGTCTTGGTCCAGTCTCTAGATAAGTCCAGCGATCCATAAATCATTGGTACGTACAATTATAGGACATTCGTGACGGTCTTACTGGAATTTGCTGTGAATAAGATATCCCATGTATACGACGTCCGTAGGAAGGGCCCGGGGTCCTGCGGTGTTTTGCACACTAAACAGATGTTTTCCTACAATCTCTGCTGCTTTTTTATTGTTTTCAGCCTCAATAAATGACTTGAAGTGTTAATATGAATTGTTCTGCTGAGCAGCGGGGTCGTAAAGTCCTGCATTAAGGGTGTACATCTACACTATTGTAGTCAGGGCTGTATCAGGCGGCCACCTCACCGCAGCTTTACTAGGAGAACTGCATTCATTCATACACCCTCACCCAAGTAGGCCCATGTTATGGCTGATGTATTTGGTGCTGTAGGTCTATGTACACCTTTATGGTAATTTTTCAAGGTACTTGTCCCATGGAGACCCATCTTTGATGTGCTCATACTGATGGTTGGTTGGCTCTGTAGATCGATACTACATCAAAATCCTCATTCGGAATGGTAGGTTTGTTGTCTCTGAACTGATAAAACATCAATAATCTAATCCTTCTGCTAGACTCAATCGAGAACAAGAAATACATTAATAATAATAAGAAGAATAAGCTTTATTTATATTGCGCAAACATATTCTGTAGCACTTTACAAATCAGAGGACACATGAACAGACAATATGAGACATTACAATGTGACAAAGAAATAAACATATCAAATAATAGGAGTGAGGGCCGGGACACAAGAGCTTACATTCTATGAGATTACATAGAAATACATTGAAGCAGAGATGATGGAGACTGTCCGGGGTCACCAGAGAGAGTCTGAGATGTCATTAATTTGAAATGTTCAAACAAAGCCACCATTCAGGAGACCATCACTGGGTGACACTAGCAGTAAGTGATGAGAAGCAGCCTGAGTATACCCTCAGTTACTGCAGGACAGCCATGATAATGCTTCATCGACTTTATCGGTCTTCCTTGAAAAACTGCTGAGGAGGAGGATCACAGAGATCCGGGTACCGAGGTTGGGGAAGTGGTGATTTATTATTTATATAGCACTAATACAGTGTGGGCCACTGGGGGACATACACTATGTATTACAGATATATAGTCCTAGGAGCCCTGACAGTGTCATACACTATGTATTATAGATATATAGTCCTAGGAGACCTGACTGTGTCATACACTATGTATTATAGATATATAGTCCTAGGAGTCCTGACAGTGTCATACACTATGTATTATAGATATATAGTCCTAGGAGTCCTGACAGTGTCACACACTATGTATTATAGATAAATAGTCCTAGGAGCCCTGACAGTGTCACACACTATGTATTATAGATATATAGTCCTAGGAGCCCTGACAGTGTCACACACTATGTATTATAGATATATAGTCCTAGGAGCCCTGACAGTGTCACACACTATGTATTATAGATATATAGTCCTAGGAGCCCTGACAGTGTCACACACTATGTATTATAGATATATAGTCCTAGGAGCCCTGACAGTGTCACACACTATGTATTATAGATATATAGTCCTAGGAGCCCTGACAGTGTCACACACTATGTATTATACATATATAGTCCTAGGAGCCCTGACAGTGTCACACACTATGTATTATACATATATAGTCCTAGGAGCCCTGACAGTGTCACACACTATGTATTATAGATAAATAGTCCTAGGAGTCCTGACAGTGTCACACACTATGTATTATACATATATAGTCCTAGGAGCCCTGACAGTGTCACACACTATGTATTATACATATATAGTCCTAGGAGCCCTGACGTGTCACACCTATGTATTATAGATATATAGTCCTAGGAGACCTGCAGTGTCACACACTATGTATTATAGATATATGTCCTGGGCCCTGACAGTGTCATACACTGTGTTTTATAGATATATGTCCTAGGGTCCTGACAGTGTCATCACTATGTTTTATAGATATATAGTCCTAGGAGCCCTGACAGTGGCATACACTTGTATTATAGATATATAGTCCTAGGAGTCCTGACAGTGTCATACACTATGTATTATAGATATATGTCCTAGGAGCCCTGATAGTGTCATACACTATGTATTATAGATATATGTCCTAGGAGCCCTGATAGTGTCATACACTATGTATTATAGATATATAGTCCTAGGAGCCCTGACAGTGTCATACACTATGTATTATAGATATATAGTCCTAGGGCCCTGACAGTGTCACACACTATGTATTATAGATATATAGTCCTAGGGCCCTGACAGTGTCACACACTATGTATTATAGATATATAGTCCTAGGAGCCCTGACAGTGTCACACACTATGTATTATAGATATATAGTCCTAGGAGTCCTGACAGTGTCACACACTATGTATTATAGATATATGTCCTAGGAGCCCTGACAGTGTCACACACTATGTATTATACATATATAGTCCTAGGAGCCCTGACAGTGTCACACACTATGTATTATACATATAGCCTAGGAGCCCTGACAGTGTCACACACTATGTATTATGATAAATAGTCCTAGGAGTCCTGACAGTGTCATACACTATGTATTATACATATATGTCCTAGGAGCCCTGACAGTGTCACACACTATGTATTATACATATATAGTCCTAGGAGCCCTGACAGTGTCACACACTATGTATTATACATATATAGTCCTAGGAGCCCTGACAGTGTCACACACTATGTATTATAGATATATAGTCCTAGGAGCCCTGACAGTGTCACACACTATGTATTATAGATATATAGTCCTAGGAGCCCTGACAGTGTCACACACTATGTATTATAGATATATAGTCCTAGGAGTCCTGAAAGTGTTATACACTATGTATTATTATGTCGCTTTCACCTACTGATATGTGTTCTATGTTTTGTTGTGTAACTCTCCCTTCGGATATGTATTGCACCTTCTATTGTGTAACTTTCATCTTCTGATATATGTTCTATGTTCTATTGTATAACTTTCATCTTCTGTTATATGTTCTATATTCTATTGTGTAACTTTCACCTTCTGATATGTCTTGTGTGCTATTATGTAACTTTCATTTTTTGATATTTTTCTATGTTCTATTGCAAAGAAAATATAATTACATTCTTGACTCTATCAGACTTGAAATCAAGGATTGGCTTACATTATATACCATGAAGTTCAGTTTTTCAATAAAAAAAATTATCTGTTCTAGTTTTTGCATTCTGTTATAGATCTTAGAGTTGACATTTTTCATAATTTTCTTCTCCTTTTTCCTACACGAAGCAGCAGATCCTCCTCAATGTTCCAGGTTTTGGTTAGAACTTCCCCCCGATATGTGACATTTCCTATATTTATTGGAGTTGTTAAGTTAACAGATTAGGGCCCACTCAAGTTGTTCCTTCTCAATGTCAGACAAGCCTTCCTAGTCTCCTTGAAGTGAATGAGTCCGGATCACTTGATAGAACTGTGAATGGTGAATGAAGGAGATGTTTGAAGTTGCCCCTTGTGTTGATATAATGGCCCCGCTTGCTCTTCTGTTTCCTCTTTTCATTATCAAGTAGCTGTTGATTGTTCGGGAGTTCATTGAATGATGTAGAGAGCGGCCTGGAGGAGGAGCAGGCTACCCGGCTGGTTTGTGGGGCAAGCATGCTCACGTGGTCAGGCTCTTATACTTTCAATCATGAGATACAATGGATGAGATCGTGTTCTTACCTGATGTCAGAGAACATGACTAGATGCTTGTATGTGTGACAAATCACCGGGACCAATGTACAGTTTCATAAAATTGTCAAGAGAATGTAGAGTAGTTATGAGAAATTACACAAAATACAGAAATCTGCAGATGTTCCCTATTTATTATCACATGATATTCATGTACAAGGTGGTAACTTACCTGGTAGGTTGCACCAAATCTACTTTCAGTGTCGGACTGGACCTCCAGAGTAGCAGCGGATCACCTGGTGGACCCAGGCTCTAACATAATAATGGTGGAGCAGGAGACATCCACATTTGAAGAACTCTATGGTCTATTTCCTAGGGGTTGTTGGAGGGCGAACCCCAGAATCATTTTATCTGGTGCACCCAACAAACCATAGTCATCATATTAATCTGATAAATTCCGACATCTTTACAAGTCACTTTCCAATGTGGAATAGTAAATCATTCCGAGTCTACAACTTCTACAGATGTGTAAACACAGGGCAACAATCTGGGCCAAAGAGGTCATACAAGAAAGGAGACAACATGGAAGAACATTGAGTATATGAGATTACTAGAAGAAACCTCAACCACTGGTCTACATAGATGAAAAAGAAGACCTAAAGATATCGAAGAAGAAGGAAGAGATGGGAGAAATAAAACAACAGAGTAGCCAGATGGGAATTGTCTTCTTGGTTTTGACTTTTGGTGAAGTCTTTGGGAAAAATGGAAAAAACAAAAACAAAGTAAATCCTTAACCTGGTCCAACTTAAGACTATGACATTCTCATATAGTAGAAGTATTTCTGTAGGTCATTTAGCTTGTTATGTGTTTTTTTAATGAATAAATAAATTTGGTGTCTCTTGTGGATTAATTTTTATTGTGGGTCTGTACCTGTTTGCTTTTGCATGATAAGATGTACCAAGGGTGGACTCTACAAGACAAGCAGCAATAAGATGGATGGTGGAAATCCATGATGAAGTCTGAAGACCCCAACACAAGGCAGTACATACTGGAGATTCACTGGTGTTAGGGGGGTCTGGAGAAACATTGGACAGCAGCAGAGGCTAGAGGGGGTCCAGATATACTGTATGTCAATGGTGTGATCTCTAGGGCCTGATGGGACCATTGACTGGTCATGGGGTAAAAATGTTCTTGATCCAACATTGACAAGTCTAATTGTAGTATATTCTTATGACAGGTCTGTTGGGGTTTCTGAGGGTCTTTTCAGGCCGTGCTGTCTGTAGAATGGCCTTCACTTTGGGGTGACATGAATATTACATGAAATCCCAGCATCAGGGTGATGGATGACATTCCGATATTCACACTTCTCCTTTGATACTACAAATGACCCAGACTGCTTGTCTCTACCACCCAACAAATGCGGCCTAGGACCATCTGTTAACAGACACAAAACTCAACAAGTTTTTAAAAGACCTGAGAAGCATCTGATTCCGTATTTACAAGAGCGAGATAAAGGGAATTGAGTCAATACACAAACATTCAGCCTGGCACAAAAGACTGACAAAGGCTGAGGGAGGAAAATGAATAACAATGGCCCCTGCTCTGTTTTGCTTCTCTCCATTATAAGCTGAAAAGGCCGAGTTTTTACAAGGCTGCGGACGCTTTCTCTTTTTGTGGCAGGTCATGTCCCCGGGCTTTTAAGACACTTCATAGTGGTGGCTCGGGACTGCCCATCACAAGGCTGGAAATTAGTCAAGGTTATGATGTCTTCATGCAGAGCGGAGGTGGCCACCTGTCCTGCATTTTATTACATCAGATTATTATGTCCAACAAAAATATCACTTGTTGAATCCCAATATATTATGTCCTTTTGGCTCTAGATGGAAAGTTTGGTCTAAGGATTTGGAACCCCTTTACAATCTTTCCAAAGATGGATAGTTTATTCAGTTTGCTTGTACATAGACCTTTCCTGAATCTTACAAGACTTTTTGGAAAAATGATGGAGGTCCAGAGCTCCATCATTGACAGAAGACAAGTCAAAGGTCGTGTCAGATTAGCACATGGTGTGGGTCCATGAGATGACACAATGTAGCTCTGTCCAACTCTAGATCTGAAGTTTCTGGACAGTCCATAGTAGTGCACATTATAGCCCCTGTGACATCTGTCGGAGCTCTGTTATCATTAGCTCAGAGATCTACAAGCTAAAACTCTAGGAATCCTCCAATGTCCTAAAGGTCAGCAGATGCCTCACAGATTCCCCCTACTGACAGGACTTCTTCATTAGATTTTGCAGTTGGTTAAGGGTTGGCCATGAATAGTTTACAACATTTCCAATATCTTATGGGCAAATATTTTCTTTGAATGGTCATTCCAGAGCCCAACACCTTAAGGATCACTTGCTGAGCCATCAGCTTTTCCTCATCCAAGTGTTAATGGGCAATGGCAATAAGTCGCTGCCGGGCACGTTGGATTATCTGCCCTGACAACATAAGATCGAACATTTTGAAGTCCAACATGACTGAACCTTCTTTGCCTCAACCTTTATCATTGAGGGGATGACACAGATCAATCGCTTACACATGTGATGGTTCCCTGTCCCACTGAAATCAGCCGGCTTGGTGCATCTCATGGGTCTGGATGTTTTGTGAGTTTCCTGGACCTAAAAGATATCTAGACAACATTGACTAAAGGACCCAATTATTGGGCCAATTTTTGAGACCAAGCATTCAGTGGATGTCCACCCAATCAGCCGAAGAATGGGCGAACATGGCAGATTGCAGCATAAACGACGACAGATTGTAGACAGGGCGTCACCCGGAGTAAACATTAATAGCGGCAATGAATGCAGCTCAATGATCGAAGAACAATGGCGGTAGAGACCGTGCAGCCGCCATATTACATGGATCCAACAGTGTAACAGGCCAATGTGAACAAGCGCCGACTGTCCTGTTATATCATGGATCAGTGCCCTCTAAGTCCAGACTAAGGGTCCTCTGTAGGAGACTTGGGCGCTGCTGTAGGATTAATGATTCACAAAACTTTTTGGCCAGTCTCCTCCATGTGGACAGCCGTGGGAGCTCAGATGATGGGGTCAATTTGAGGAGTAGAAAAGATAATCTGCATGTTTATAGCGACCCATCAATCTTCACAGGCCAGAGAAGTAACTTGAAGCCCCTGGAGCCTAAGGCAGATATGTATCGGAGTCTCCCCCCACGTCATATGCTATTTATACCACCGAGCTCCTCCATCATGGCAGGGGAGTAGTTTGTGTATATGTGGGGGTTACTGCTCCCCGAAATCTACCGCACTGCACAAAAAATACAAAAGCCATTACTACCTCTATGTATGAACAACCTCATCTGACAAATGTGCGGCTATTGATGAACATTGGCCCCTTGTCAGATTGACAGCGCATTATTTTGCATTATTGGGTACAAGGCAAACTCCAGTTCTCCTATTTAGTGAGACATAATTCACTCCGGATACTGGAACGTTCCATCATGAACCAAAATCCTGAAATTCTGCATTTATCATAATGGAAAAAAACAGCACAGAAAAGTTTTCTCTTCTTACAAAAATTCTTTTCTCTCTAATGATACAGAGAACAAAGTTAATTGGTTAATTGCTATGTTAATTAGAGGGATGCCAAAACCTCCGCCTAGGGGCAATATTTTTTTGGATTGAGTTTGCCCCCCCTTCCCCCTTCTCCTATATTGTGAGGTCTGTTCTAACTTGTGACAAAGCAGCACAGAGGATTTTTTAATAAAGTCAAAGCAAATATTATTGTACATGCAGCATTACTTATCCTGTACTGATCCTGAGTTACATCCTGTATTATACTCCAGAGCTGCACTCACTATTCTGCTGGTACAGTCACTGTGTACATACATTACATTACTTATCCTGTACTGATCCTGAGTTACATCCTGTATTATACTGCAGAGCTGTGCTCACTATTCTGCTGGTGCAGTCACTGTGTACATACATTACATTACTTATCCTGTACTGATCCTGAGTTATATCCTGTATTATACTCCAGAGCTGCGCTCACTATTCTGCTGGTACAGTCACTGTGTACATACATTACATTACTTATCCTGTATTATACTCCAGAGCTGCGCTCACTATTCTGCTGGTGCAGTCACTGTGTACATACATTACATTACTTATCCTGTACTGATCCTGAGTTACATCCTGTATTATACTCCAGAGCTGTGCTCACTATTCTGCTGGTGCAGTCACTGTGTACATACATTACATTACTTATCCTGTATGTTGTGTTATTCCTGTATTATACTCCAGAGCTGCGCTCACTATTCTGCTGGTGCAGTCACTGTGTACATACATTACATTACTTATCCTGTATTATACTGCAGAGCTGTGCTCACTATTCTGCTGGTGCAGTCACTGTGTACATACATTACATTACTTATCCTGTACTGATCCTGAATTACATCCTGTATTATACTCCAGAGCTGCGCTCACTATTCTGCTGGTACAGTCACTGTGTACATACATTACATTACTTATCCTGTACTGATCCTGAGTTGCATCCTGTATTATACTCCAGAGCTGCGCTCACTATTCTGCTGGTACAGTCACTGTGTACATACATTACATTACTTATCCTGTACTGATCCTGAGTTATATCCTGTATTATACTCCAGAGCTGCGCTCACTATTCTGCTGGTACAGTCACTGTGTACATACATTACATTACTTATCCTGTACTGATCCTGAGTTATATCCTGTATTATACTCCAGAGCTGCGCTCACTATTCTGCTGGTGCAGTCACTGTGTACATACATTACATTACTTATCCTGTATTGATACTGAGTTCATCCTGTGCTATACCCAGGCTGCGCTCACTATTCTGCTGGTACAGTCACTGTGTACATACATTACATTACTTATCCTGTACTGATCCTGAGTTACATCCTGTATTATACTCCAGAGCTGCGCTCACTATTCTGCTGGTGCAGTCACTGTGTACATACATTACATTACTTATCCTGTACTGATCCTGAGTTACATCCTGTATTATACTCCAGAGCTGCACTCACTATTCTGCTGGTACAGTCACTGTGTACATACATTACATTACTTATCCTGTACTGATCCTGGTTCTCCTGTATTATACTCCAGAGCTGCGCTCACTATTCTGCTGGTGCAGTCACTGTGTACATACATTACATTACTTATCCTGTACTGATCCTGAGTTACATCCTGTATTATACTCCAGAGCTGCACTCACTATTCTGCTGGTGCAGTCACTGTGTACATACATTACATTACTTATCCTGTACTGATCCTGAGTTATATCCTGTATTATACTCCAGAGCTGCGCTCACTATTCTGCTGGTACAGTCACTGTGTACATACATTACATTACTTATCCTGTACTGATCCTGAGTTACATCCTGTATTATACTCCAGAGCTGCGCTCACTATTCTGCTGGTACAGTCACTGTGTACATACATTACATTATTATCCTGTATTATACTCCAGAGCTGCACTCACTATTCTGCTGGTACAGTCACTGTGTACATACATTACATTATTTTTTCCTGTATTATACTCCAGAGCTGCACTCACTATTCTGCTGGTGCAGTCACTGTGTACATACATTACATTACTTATCCTGTATTATACTCCAGAGCTGCACTCACTATTCTGCTGGTGCAGTCACTGTGTACATACATTACATTACTTATCCTGTACTGATCCTGAGTTACATCCTGTATTATACTCCAGAGCTGCGCTCACTATTCTGCTGGTGCAGTCACTGTGTACATACATTACATTACTTATCCTGTACTGATCCTGAGTTACATCCTGTATTATACTCCAGAGCTGCACTCACTATTCTGCTGGTACAGTCACTGTGTACATACATTACATTACTTATCCTGTATTGATCCTGAGTTACATCCTGTTACCCCAGAGCTGCGCTCACTATTCTGCTGGTGCAGTCACTGTGTACATACATTACATTACTTATCCTGTACTGATCCTGAGTTACATCCTGTATTATACTCCAGAGCTGCACTCACTATTCTGCTGGTGCAGTCACTGTGTACATACATTACATTACTTATCCTGTACTGATCCTGAGTTATATCCTGTATTATACTCCAGAGCTGCGCTCTCTATTCTGCTGGTACAGTCACTGTGTACATACATTACATTACTTATCCTGTACTGATCCTGAGTTACATCCTGTATTATACTCCAGAGCTGCGCTCACTATTCTGCTGGTACAGTCACTGTGTACATACATTACATTACTTATCCTGGTACTACCTGGTTCCTGTATTATACTCCAGAGCTGCACTCACTATTCTGCTGGTACAGTCACTGTGTACATACATCATTACTTATCCTGTATGTGTTGTTATACTCCAGAGCTGCACTCACTATTCTGCTGGTGCAGTCACTGTGTACATACATTACATTACTTATCCTGTACTGATCCTGAGTTATATCCTGTATTATACTCCAGAGCAGCGCTCACTATTCTGCTGGTGCAGTCACTGTGTACATACATTACATTACTTTTCCTGTATTATACTCCAGAGCTGCACTCACTATTCTGCTGGTACAGTCACTGTGTACATACATTACATTACTTATCCTGTACTGATCCTGAGTTACATCCTGTATTATACTCCAGAGCTGCACTCACTATTCTGCTGGTGCAGTCACTGTGTACATACATTACATTACTTATCCTGTACTGATCCTGAGTTATATCCTGTATTATACTCCAGAGCTGCGCTCACTATTCTGCTGGTACAGTCACTGTGTACATACATTACATTACTTATCCTGTATGTGGTTCTCTGTTTATACTCCAGAGCTGCACTCACTATTCTGCTGGTACAGTCACTGTGTACATACATTACATTGATACTTACTCCAGGCTGCACTCACTATCGCGGTAGTCCTGTGTTACATACTTACTTCCTGTATTATACTCCAGAGCTGCACTCACTATTCTGCTGGTGCAGTCACTGTGTACATACATTACATTACTTATCCTGTACTGATCCTGAGTTACATCCTGTATTATACTCCAGAGCTGCGCTCACTGTTCTGCTGGTACAGTCACTGTGTACATACATTACATTACTTATCCTGTACTGATCCTGAGTTACATCCTGTATTATACTCCAGAGCTGCGCTCACTATTCTGCTGGTACAGTCACTGTGTACATACATTACATTACTTATCCTGTATTATACTCCAGAGCTGCACTCACTATTCTGCTGGTACAGTCACTGTGTACATACATTACATTACTTATCCTGTATTATACTCCAGAGCTGCACTCACTATTCTGCTGGTGCAGTCACTGTGTACATACATTACATTACTTATCCTGTACTGATCCTGAGTTATATCCTGTATTATACTCCAGAGCTGCACTCACTATTCTGCTGGTGCAGTCACTGTGTACATACATTACATTACTTATCCTGTAGGGTGTTTGGTTCTCTGTATTATACTCCAGAGCTGCGCTCACTATTCTGCTGGTGCAGTCACTGTGTACATACATTACATTACTTATCCTGTACTGATCCTGAGTTACATCCTGTATTATACTCCAGAGCTGCGCTCACTATTCTGCTGGTACAGTCACTGTGTACATACATTACATTACTTATCCTGTACTGATCCTGAGTTACATCCTGTATTATACTCCAGAGCTGCACTCACTATTCTGCTGGTACAGTCACTGTGTACATACATTACATTACTTATCCTGTACTGATCCTGAGTTACATCCTGTATTATACACCAGAGCTGCACTCACTATTCTGCTGGTGCAGTCACTGTGTACATACATTACATTACTTATCCTGTACTGATCCTGAGTTACATCCTGTATTATACACCAGAGCTGCACTCACTATTCTGCTGGTGCAGTCACTGTGCTGTTGCTTATATACAGCTGAATTCTCCCAGTAGGTTCTGCTTGTGCTCTGGTGATTTACAATCATTATTACACCTTACAGTCCCCTGATAGGACCACATTATAGGCGCTCAGCTATACTGGTAGGAGGGTGTTTGTCTATAATTTTGTTGACTGTTTCCAATAACAACCAGCAGAATAGTGAGCGCAGCTCTGGAGTGTAACACCCCTTTAAGGAATGTGATTGGATCTATCTCGGCTCAGTCAAAATAGATGAATAGGAGTCAGTAGGAAAGTTATGTGTATTGAAGTGGAGGTGACTCGGAGGTCACGTGACTCCAGAGCTCGGGACCTTCTGAGCAGTAGGATGGAAGTGAAGCATTATGGGAGCAGACAATACCCAAAACTTATGTTCTTTACATTCTAGAAATAAAATCAATGCATAAAAAAGAGGCTGAACCAAAGAAATGTAGAACATGGTTATGTCTTCCCAAGATCGGCACTCGCTGTCCTGAAATCCTCTGTGCTGCCATTATGGTGTACTTTGGACACACAGGACAATGGTGATAGTTGCTGTGTCCATAGTGACAGGTTGCTTAGGGCACGGTATTTGTTCTAGGGCGGGTCACCAGGATCGTCCATGTCACATCATCTACCTGTCCCACGTTGCTGATGTCTCCAATATTCCATGTTGCCTGTGGCCAGGGTATTGTTTCCGGGCACCACCCACTGTGGGGTAATTAGGTCTCCTATGGGTCAGGGCTCCTTTGTAAAACTATTTTTTTCCACCCAACTTTTTGAAGTTTTTGAACAAAGTGAAACCTTCCCAAAAGCCCTGCATTGAGGCCCGCCTTACCTAGAACAGATGTCATGTGACAGATTGTCAGTTCATGTATCATAAATACTGGCCATCTTGGAGATGACCACCTCCATGAAAATAACCCTCAAGAGAAATCATGCCCCCTACCTTCCAAAAAGATTATCATCAAGAAGAATTACCCCACCAAGAAATCATCCCCTAGAAGATTATTCCCCCTAAAAAAGGAGCTCCAAGAAGACCACCTTCCAAGAAGATCACCCCCCAATTTGACCACTTTCAAGAATACTAAACCCCCCCCCAAAAAAATCAAAGAAGAACATTCGCCACATAGGACCACCTCCAAGAATACCAACCTCCAGAAGATCATCCCCCATGAAGACCAATCTCAAGAAGATTTCCCTCCAACAAGAATATCAATCCTAAAATGATCACCCCCTCAATCCCTAAGATCTCCATCCATGAAGATCATTCCCCTAGAAGTCCAACCCCAAGGAGAACCTCTTTTCAGTGCAGTTTTGGGTGGCCTTTAAGATTCTGAAGAACATGCCAGGAAGCAGCACGAGAAAGGTAGAGGAGATGGAGCTGTAAGAAGGGGATACTTGGATGTCCCCAGATAACTGGCCATAGAAGCTTCCCCGACACCCCGCTCCTCCCTGCTGATGTAGCAGAGTTGTGTCCTTGATCACCATCGGCAGATCTGGGGACGTTAATCCCATAACAGATAACCGACAAAGATAGGACATGTTTGGTCTGAGTTTTAAGTCTTTCTTAGTATGTTCTAGAAGCAGAATTGGGGTCCCCCCGCCCCGGGTGTTGCTCAGACCGATGCGGAGATGGAGGACTCGCCTGAGCCGTCCCAGGAGGGTTTAAGTTACTTTCCTGTTGAGTCGTCTTTGTACAATCAGATTCTCAGCAGAAAAGGATTAGAGGCTAAACCTAATCAATTCTTTTAGGGAAAGCTCCGTCCGCCCCGCCACCCCCGACCCAAGAGATTGTCTCCATCACAACTCCCAGCAGGAGAGGAGGATCACCCCCAGCAAATTGGGATTATCCAATTATAAGAACCCGGGGGAGAGGAGAAAGGAGTGACAGCAGAGCTGGAGGGTTGTCACGGCTGCTCCATGCATGACATCACACACCCCATAGTTATCATCATAGTAACCTCTGTCCTTAAAGGGGCAGTCACCCAATATGTGTCCTCTGACATAAAATATAAAACTTCATCAGCGGGAAGTCTTTGTAATAAAGTTTAATAGATCTCTGCTTGATGTCAGTAACTTCACTGTGTAGAAGCTGAAAGACTCCGACGACCTTGTCCTACTCACACCAATGGTTTTGTCACAATGTATCAGTGTAGCGGATCCTCTGTGAGTACATAAATCACTCTTTTATCTTCTTTGCTACAATGTATCAGTCTGGTAGTGATGCCACATGAGCACATGTGTATTGTTAGAGGGCATGCTGCCTCCACCAGAGGTGGCGCTGTTCTCTCAGCTATTTCTGCTGTGGTGTGTCATATGATATTGTCTCTCTGAGGTGAGGGGGGCGCAGTGCAGTCCCCCGGGAGGGGGGGGTGGGGTGGTAGTGAAATGTCTTCAGTCTTGTACCGAGATCTTTTTCATGTGGCACATCAGCTGCATCCATCAGTGAACCAGATGAAATAAAACAAGATGGCGGCCACCGCAGCTTCATGTCAGGTGTTTAGTGATAGCGATCTGAAGAAAACAGACGCGTAAACGGACGGACGGGGAGCACTACAAAGACCAGAGAGGATTTTTTATTTTGGGGGGACTACTGTCCCTTTAAATCCCACCAGCATTTCACAATGATAAACACAATCTACACATTCTATGTAAATGACAGAGGATTGTCTACACTTACACACTGTAACAAACTCTCAGCTTTGTGAGAATAAAAGTCAATTGTGCATATGACTACGTGTGCGGCGGCCGGGGGGTCGCTCTATGGCCCAGCAATATTTGTTAACAGCCTGTTTACAACAAATCCCCCAGGGTGAGACCCCCATTACCCCGAGGAGCCCCATCCTCAGGGTCTCACTGCTACTGCTTTGAAGAGTTTGAACTTTTTTCCCTCCTCATCAGAATATTCTCATCTTGAGCTGCAGCGCCCCCATGTGGCCAAAGTCTGGAATTACATGTAGTAATGAGATGTGTTACATGTATGTGACATTACAGGAGGGCTCCGCAGCAGGAGCTGAGATAGAGACCATCTCTCACCCCTGAGGGGTCTCCTCCAGGGTATACGCACCCAAAATACTTCATTTAGATCAGGGATGTGACTAGATATAACAGATGCTAAACTGCTAAACTGTAAGGTCTTCACCTCATCGTCTCAGGCTGTAAGGTCTTCACCTCATCTTCCTCTCAGGCTGCGAGGTCTTCACCTCATCCTCCTCTCAGGCTGTAAGGTCTTCACCTCATCTTCCTCTCAGGCTGTAAGGTCTTCACCTCATCCTCCTCTCAGGCTGTAAGGTCTTCACCTCATCCGTCTCTCAGGCTGTAAGGTCTTCACCTCACCTTCTCAGAGTGCAAGGTCTTCACTTCATCTTCCTCTCAGGCTGTAAGGTCTTCACCTCATCCTCCTCTCAGGCTGTAAGGTCTTCACCTCATCTTCTCAGGCAGTAAGGTCTTCACCTCATCCTCTTCTCAGGCTGTACGGTCTTCACCTCATCTTCTCAGACTGTAAGGTCTTCACCTCATCCTCCTCTCAGACTGTAAGGTCTTCACTTCATCTTCCTCTCAGGCTGCAAGGTCTTCACCTCATCCTCCTCTCAGGCTGTAAGGTCTTCACCTCATCTTCTCAGGCAGTAAGGTCTTCACCTCATCCTCTTCTCAGGCTGTACGGTCTTCACCTCATCTTCTCAGACTGTAAGGTCTTCACCTCATCCGTCTCTCAGGCTGTAAGGTCTTCACTTCACCTTCTCAGAGTGCAAGGTCTTCACTTCATCTTCCTCTCAGGCTGCAAGGTCTTCACCTCATCCTCCTCTCAGGCTGTAAGGTCTTCACCTCATCTTCTCAGGCAGTAAGGTCTTCACCTCATCCTCTTCTCAGGCTGTATGGTCTTCACCTCATCTTCTCAGACTGTGGTCTTCACCTCATCCTCCTCTCAGACTGTGGTCTTCCCTCATCCGTCTCTCGGCTGTGGTCTTCCCTCCCTTCTCAGAGTGCAAGGTCTTCACTTCATCTTCCTCTCAGGCTGTAAGGTCTTCACCTCATCCTCTTCTCAGGCTGTAAGGTCTTCACCTCATCTTCTCAGACTGTAAGGTCTTCACCTCATCTTCTCAGGCAGTAAGGTCTTCACCTCATCTTCCTCTCAGGCAGTAAGGTCTTCACCTCATCTTCTCAGGCAGTAAGGTCTTCACCTCATCTTCCTCTCAGGCTGTAAGGTCTTCACCTCATCCTCCTCTCAGACTGTAAGGTCTTCACCTCATCCTCCTCTCAGGCTGTAAGGTCTTCACCTCATCTTCTCAGGCTGTAAGGTCTTCACCTCATCCTCTTCTCAGGCTGTAAGGTCTTCACCTCATCTTCTCAGACTGTAAGGTCTTCACCTCATCTTCTCAGGCAGTAAGGTCTTCACCTCATCTTCCTCTCAGGCAGTAAGGTCTTCACCTCATCTTCTCAGGCAGTAAGGTCTTCACCTCATCTTCCTCTCAGGCTGTAAGGTCTTCACCTCATCCTCCTCTCAGGCTGTAAGGTCTTCACCTCATCCTCCTCTCAGACTGTAAGGTCTTCACCTCATCTTCTCAGGCTGTAAGGTCTTCAGTCCCTCCTCTCGGCTGTAACGTCTTCACCTCATCTTCTCAGGCTGTACGTCTTCCCTCATCTTCTCAGGCTGTGTCTTCCCTCATCTTCTCGGCTGTGGTCTTCACCTCATCTTCTCAGGCTGTAGGTCTTCCCTCATCTTCTCAGGCTGTAAGGTCTTCACCTCATCTTCTCAGGCTGTAAGGTCTTCACCTCATCTTCTCAGGCTGTAAGGTCTTCACCTCATCTTCTCAGGCTGTAAGGTCTTCACCTCATCTTCTCAGGCTGTAACGTCTTCACCTCATCTTCTCAGGCTGTAAGGTCTTCACCTCATCTTCTCGGCTGTGGTCTTCCCTCATCTTCTCGGCTGTGGTCTTCACCTCATCTTCTCAGGCTGTGGTCTTCACCTCTCCCGGTTCTCAGGCTGTAAGGTCTTCACCTCATCTTCCTCTCAGGCTGTAAGGTCTTCACCTCATCTTCTCAGGCTGTAAGGTCTTCACCTCATCTTCTCAAGCTGTAAGGTCTTCACCTCATCTTCCTCTCAGGCTGTAAGGCCTTCACCTAGTCTTCTTCTTAGTCTGTAAGGTCTTAGCTCCATCTTCTCAGGCTGAAAGGCCTTCGTCTGTTCTTCTTCTCAGGCTGTAAAGTCTTAGCACTGTCTTCTCAAGCTGTTAAGGTTTTATCCTCATCTTCTTCTCAGGCTGTAAAGCCTTTGCCTCATCTTCTTCACCGGCTTGTTAAGTCTCCTGACAACTTAAGCCGAGGATCAGCTTCCTGAGTGTTTAGCTTCGAGCTTGAGATTCTCTGAGACCCATTTAAGGAAAATCTATCACAGAAACTCAACTTCAGTTTCTTTCAATAGGTCCAGCTTGCCCACAAGTTCTTCAAAATCTCTTAAAAAATAACTGATTTTTATTTCAATTCTGAATTCTATGGTCAGTAGTCGGGAACCGCCACGGACACAAGAGTGGTATCCAGTTACACCAATTTATTCATGACATACTGATAAGAGTTGACCATTAAAGCTATACTGGGGCGAGCCTGGTGGGCACTATGCTGAGGATACATTGATGATGTTTTCTGATATGGATGGACTCTCAAGTAGAGATGAAAACATTTACAGGCACCTCAAGATTAACAATTATATTTTAATGCCCAATAACAATGAAGTAGAGACATTCGGGCACTTGGAAATTCCAGTCACAGGACACAAACTGGGATGTAATGCTGGAAACTATCAGCAAAAAATAGCTATATATGACATTGTGGTGGTCATCAACCAAGATGGCTACTTAATGGTCCAGATGGCCAGTGCAGGAAACCTTACAATTAACACTGTAATAGTCTGTCCTGATGGGACCTACAAGATTCGTCAAGTTAGACAACTAGACCAGGCAAGTTTTAGAAGGCAGCATGAAGCTGGTTCAACAGGATCAAAACTATGTAACCCATCAACATAAGAAACTGGAGAAGATTATACAAAAACACTGATACTTCCGAACCAAAGAGAAATCTTAGGTCTCATTCTGCTCCCCAAAGGCCTGAAAATATACACAAAATTTTTAAGAGAAACATTAAGTTGGCGATATACTTGTGTCATGTCCCAGGACTTGGTTTAATTCACTGACATGTATCTGTGATACTGTGTATGTCTTTGTAGTTTGTCCCTTCTCTCTCTCTGTATCCTTAGCTGCGATGCTGTAGCTTCTCCTCTCTCCCACAGTTTAGTTTCACTTCTTTGTAAGCAACATGTCTGCTCAGCTCCTGGTAATTCATCATTTTTCACCTACTGCTGTATGAGGTTTTACAAGATTTACCTGGATTAAAGCATCTGGAATCTTATCTACGCCTCCTCAGTTGAGTTGAACACTATCTGATAGATATCTTGATGTAAATTGCTGGTTAGCATAGAGACTACAGGACACTCTCACAACCTCACATTTGCAGCCAAGCTATTGAGTCAGAACAGTGAAAAATGATGCATAAAGACTGCCAGATACGGCTGTAAGACAGTTCACCAACTTCTGACATACAGTCAGTCACAGCAAGTTACCTGAAGCCAAGACCCCCTCAGCATAGAAGATTCTATCAAGCAGCCATCTCACTCCAGCAAAGTTATATTTATCCTGTTTGTGTTGCATCATGGCTGAAGGGCACCCTGAAGCACAAGGTAGCATGGACCTCAGTCTGCAGCCCAGTGAGAAGGCTAGACACTCAATGAAACCTACGTGGAAGGTTAGAGACAATCTAGAAGGTTTAAAGCATGAACTTTCCTGTGAACTCTCAAAATGGTGGCAGAAAATACAGACTAAGATATCTGCCATGTGCTTGCCTGCATACCATGTATCACCACTAGAGGGAGCTCTGCGACAGCTTTGTGCTATGCATGGACATTATAAAATGAAAGCTGAGGACTATGAAAGCATATTGAGAAAACTACATACAGACGATTCTTTAGCTGAATTGCAAAGCTTCCAGCATCTCAATTCAGAACGAGACAGCTTAGTACATGAAACTAAGTTAAGGACAGAGGCAAGAATTGCGCAACTGCAGGAAATGGCATCCCACGTTTCTGAGTCTACCAAGCGTTCAAAGCGTACACAGGGCCGGTTTTAGACAAAGTGGGGCCCTAGGCAAAATTAAAAGCGGGGCCCCAAATGCTGATATGCAAACAACACCATCGTCTTCCAGTAACAGCCCCTATAATAACGCCTCCTTTCTGCCAACAAAAAAGTAATAACAAGCCCCATTTTACCACACACAATTCAAATGAGCACCTTTGTACCCCCTAATAGATTTTTGCACCCCCTCATCAGTTATTATAGCGCCTCCTTATAAATAATAGTTCCTGCTTATAAATAATATTACACCTTTATTAATAATAGCTCCCTTATAAATGATAAATAGTGCCCTGTATCAGTAATATTCCCCTTATCAGTAACAGTCACCCCATAAAATAATACTGCTCCCTTATAAATAATAGCCCCCTCATAAATAATAGTTACCCTTATAAATAATAGTCCCCATTATCACTAATAGCCCCCTTTATAAATAAGCCCCACTTAACAATTATACCCCCTCTTATAAATAGTTCCCCTCTTATAAATAATAGCCCCTCATACTTAAGTTTCCCAATTATATATAGTAACCCATCCTTATATATAATAGTTCTCCATTATACAGTGTCGGACTGAAGGGCCTTAGGCCCACCAGAGGATCTTGTTCTGGGGCCGCACCCAACAGCTTCCTGCTAATAGCCTACACCGCGGCTCCTTCACTGAAGTCTTACATATGTGCTGACTATCCGGCATTACTGAGTATGTTCCCCGTATAGTCA
This sequence comes from Leptodactylus fallax, assembly GCA_947044405.1. Taxonomy (NCBI): domain Eukaryota; kingdom Metazoa; phylum Chordata; class Amphibia; order Anura; family Leptodactylidae; genus Leptodactylus; species Leptodactylus fallax. Next base: position 92,370 of record CAMRHE010000791.1, on the reverse strand, counting down.
GCCCCTATAGTACTGTGCAGGGCCCAATAACTCCATGGCCAGTTCATGCACAGTACAATATGAGGAATGACATGGCTATGGAGCACTACACGTATGTGCAAGATTATAGTGAGGGAGCTGTGATGCAGACATAGCACACAGGGCTACCAGCAGGAATTTTGAGCCCCCCCCCCACAATATAATGCTCCACATGGTATATAATGCTCCACAGTATACAATACTCCCCTGAGCCCTCCACAGTTTCCCCACATGGTATATAACAGTATAATATGATCTCCTGTGCACCCCCCAGTATAATGCTCCACAGTGGCCCAAAACAGTATAAGCCGCCCCCCCCATACACTGGGGTCCCCTCTGGAGAGGATATTATACTGTGTGGGGCCACCGTGGAGCATTATATTGGGGGGGGGGGGGCTCTGGAGTGCATATTATACTGTTTTGGGCCACTGTGGAGCATTATACTGGGGGCCCCTCTAGATAGCATATTATACTGTGTGAGGCCACTGTAGAGCATTATACTGGGGAGGGGGCCCTCTGGAAAGCATGTTATATACTGTGGGGCCACATTTGAGCATTATACTGGGGGGCCCCTCTGGAGCGCATAATGCTCCAAAGTAACCCCACAGAATATAACATGCTCTCCAGAGGGCCCCCTCCCCAGTATAATGCTCCACAGTGGCCCAAAACAATATATATGCTATCCAGAGGGGGCCCCTTAGTTTAATGCTCCCCAGGGTGCCCACACAGTATTATGCTATCCAGAGGGGGCCCCTTAGTATAATGCTCCACAGTGGCCCTACACAGAATAATATGCTATCCAGAGGGGGCCCCCTAGTATAATGCTCCACAGTGGCCCTACACAGTATAATATGCTATCCAGAGGGGGCCCCCCCAGTATAATGCTCCACAGTGGCCCTACAGGCTCCGTCGGTGCTACTATTATATTATACTCTGGGGTCTCTTCAGACCCCAGAGTATAATAATCGAAGGCCCAGAAGAGACAAGGGAAAATAACAAACAGTTATACTTACCTTGTCTTACCTCTCCTGGGCGTCCTCGCGCTGCTCCGCTATCACCGCCGGTGACCGCTTCCTCTTCTCTGCGGCTGACGTCACGCGTTGTGGACGTCACCGCTGAGGCCTGTGATTGGGCCCCAGCGATTATGTGAGGCACGCTGTCAGCACGCCCTACGTGACCGCTGTAGCCAGGCCTCAGCGGTGATGTCTGGAACGCCGGAAGATGACGTCGAACGCCAAGCCAAGGACAGGTGAGCAAAAATGTTTGTTATTTTTACTCACATCTGAAAGGGGCCCTGCGGTACATGACGCTGGGTCCCTTTCTGTTATTAATATGGCCGTCCTGACTCCGGGATCCCGAGTAATCAGGCTCCGGATCCCGGGGGCCCCTTTGGGGACGGGGCCCTGGGCAATTTCCCAGTTTGCCCCCCCCTAACGCCGGCCCTGAGCGTACATCTAAGTCACGTTCCTCAAAATCTTCCACACTCAGTGAGCAACTTATAAAAGCACGTGCAGAGGCGGAAGCTACTAAGATACAGGCAGCCTTTGCACAACATAAAGCAGAAATGGAAGCTAATGCAGCAGCAATGGAAGCTAATGCAGCAGCAATGGAAGCTAATGCAGCTCAAAAAAGGGCAGAACTAGAAGCTCTAGAGAAACAGTATGAGCACGCTGCAGCCATGGCAAGGTTAAGCATTTTAGAACAGGCCATCAGTGGAAGTGAAAGAGACAGCACCAGTTTGTGTGATGTGGAAGCAGAGGATCCCCTCAAGCGCACAAGAGACTATGTACTAAGCCAAAGCAGTGAATCCCTATTTGCCACAAATGTTCCTGTCAGGGACGACATTTCTCCAGAGCAACAGGGCACAGTATCTTCTGCAGCACACCGCATTCAAGGTCAGTACAATGCCCTGCCTGTCCAGCATCCAGTTTCTTCTTCCTTCATGGATTCCCAAAGCCTTGCACCTCAGCAAATGCAATATACTGATACTCAGGTAAACACCAATGTGCCACCATACCACCAGACTGCAAACAACCGTCCAGTCTCACATCCATATGTGGCTAAACCTATGGACTTTAGGCTAGCTCCTAGGCTGAATGCCTACGCAGCCCCTACGCTACCTACATCTGTTAACCAGAACCCCACTAACAACGTAATCACCGCTACTCAGCCAGCAACTCAATATTTAAAGTCAGAGAGAACAGACATGTCAGAGTTTGCAAGGTACATGGTTTGCCGTGAGCTCACTAAGACTGGACTCACAAGGTTCGATGACCAACCTGAGAACTACAGAGGCTGGAAATGTGCCTTCAAAACTGCAATTAGTGACCTTGGCATTACTGCAGCTGAAGAATTAGATTTGCTTATCCGGTGGCTTGGCCCACAGTCCACAGAACGTGCTAAAAGACTCAGATCCGTCCACATTTACAACCCCATAGCAGGCCTTACCGCTGCTTGGGAAAGACTGGAGAAAACCTATGGCAGTCCTGAAGCAATAGAGAATGCTCTGTTCAAACGGTTGCAAGGGTTTCCAAAGATATCTGGTAAGGATCATCAGAAATTTCAAGAACTTAGTGACCTACTCATGGAGCTCCTACTGGCTAAGGCGGACACTCTCCTACTGGGCCTCAGTTACCTGGACACTGCTCGTGGGGTAAACCCGATAGTCTCCAAGTTGCCATATAATATTCAAGAAAGGTGGACCACAGTTGGGTCAAGATACAAAAATGAGAATCGAGTCTCCTTTCCTCCATTTTCCTACTTCTGTGAGTTTATCAAGAACATTGCAGAATCCAAGAATGACCCAAGCTTTTCCTATGGGGATCCCAGTGTTCCTGGTTCACCTCCTATTAAGTATGACAGCTCACATTCTAACTACAGAAACCGCAGAGGCCCAGTTTCAGTGAAAAAGACTGATATTCTTCCTATACCTACATCAGCACCAGAAGAAAGCAGTTGCAACAGCAACCAAGACGAAAAGGTAGAAAATCCTAACCGTCTGTGTCCTAGTCACAAGAAGCCTCATCCCCTCAAGAAGTGTATTGGCTTCAGGAGGAAACCAATCCAGGAACGTAGAGAGCTTCTAAGGAAACTAGGGATATGTTTCAATATGTTGTGCCTCTACTGAACATGCTGCTAGAGACTGTAAAATTGCTATTAAGTGTATAGAGTGTGGCAGTGAGGACCATGTACAAGCTCTTCATCCATCCCAGCCTAGTGCCACACCACCTAGAGGTTCCCCTTCCCCAACTAAGCATGGCGGGGAGAACACAGATCAAGCAGCAAATACTACCACAGTATCTTCCTCATGTACAGAAGTCTGCGGAGAAGACCTTTGTGACAAGTTCTGTGCAAGGATATGCCTAGTCAATATATACCCCAAGGGCCAACCAGAAAGGGCTCTGAGGGTGTACGCCATCTTGGACGACCAGAGCAACCACTCACTTGCAAGGTCAGAACTCTTTGATCTGTTTAACTTAAAGGGTGATACTTATCCGTATACCTTGGGTACTTGTAGTGGCATATCAGAGGTTTCTGGAAGAAGGGCCAGTGGTCTTGTAATAGCTTCTCTCAAGGGCAATCTGGAGATGCCTTTGCCCACACTTGTTGAGTGCAACCAGATACCATCAAACAGAGAAGAGATACCCACACCAGAGGCGGCTTTCCAGCACCCTCATCTAAGGGCTATAGCCAGTGAAATACCATCCCTTGACAAAAATGCAGACATTCTAGTTCTGCTAGGTAGAGACATTCTCAGACTGCACAAAATACGCCAGCAAATTAATGGACCACATGATGCACCATTTGCCCAGCGCCTCGATCTAGGATGGGTAATCATTGGCAACGTCTGCATAGGTAGGATGAAAAGGCCCACCAATATTTCTTCATTTAAGACGCATATGTTACCAAATGGTCGCAGCACTTGTTTTCAGCCATGTCCACATCACTTCCAAGTGAAAGAGAAGATAAGCAACAGTAAGTGCGCTGCATAATCACCGAGACAACGCGAATACTTTCCTGCCTGGGGACGACACCCTTGGATTAACAGTGTTCAATACAACAAGTGATGACAACAAGCTGGCACCGGCTATAGCTGATAAAGAATTTCTCAAACTTATGGACAAGGAATTCATTCAAGATGATTCCAACAGCTGGGTAGCACCCTTACCTTTCCGCTCCCCAAGATCAAAACTACCAAACAATCTGAAGCAAGCAGTTTCTAGATTTTCCTCTTTAAAACGTACCCTCAAGAGGAAACCAGAGATGGAGAAACACTTTGTAGGTTTCATGCAGAAGGTATTTGAGAGAGATCATGCAGAACCTGCACCTCCACTAAAGGAAGGAGAAGAATGCTGGTACCTTCCATCATTTGGCGTGTATCACCCTCGCAAACCTGACCAAATCAGGGTCGTGTTCGATTCTAGCGCTCAGTATGAAGGCGTCTCTCTCAACAACCTGCTCCTCACTGGTCCTAACCTAAACAACAGCCTCATAGGAGTCTTAATCCGTTTCAGACAGGAACCAGTTGCAGTGATGGCAGACATCCAACAGATGTTTCATTGCTTCATTGTTAAGGATGATGACAGAAACTCTCTCAGGTTCCTTTGGCATAAGGACAATGATGTCAGCAATGAAGTCATAGATTACCAGATGAAGGTACATGTCTTTGGCAATAGCCCATCTCCTGCAGTAGCGATCTATGGACTGAGAAGGACCGCCCATGAAGGTGAGAAAGAGTATGGCTCTGATGCTCGTCAGTTTGTTGAGAGGAATTTCTATGTTGATGATGGTCTTAAATCCTTACCTGCAAGTGAAGAAGTGATCGATCTCCTCTCTAGAACACAGGAAATGCTGTCTGTAGCTAACCTCAGACTTCACAAGATCATCTCCAACAATATGGAGGTAATGAAGGCATTTCCCTCTGATGATCATGCAATCTAGGATCTTGATCTCAGTTCTGATACTCCTCCTATGCAACCCAGCCTAGGATTGCTATGGAACACTGAACAAGACACATTCACATTCCAAGTGTCTTCTTGTGACAAACCTTTCACCAAACGAGGAGTTTTATCTGTTGTGAACAGCATTTATGATCCTCTTGGTTTCATTGCTCCCATCACCATTCAAGGCAAGCTACTACTAAGACAGCTTACCACTGAGAACATGGACTGGGACACTCCACTGCCTGCTGAGAAACAACAAAGGTGGGAAAAATGGAAAACCTCTTTGCAAGTATTGGAACAACTCCAGGTTCCACGTTGTTATGTACCCAGCTCCCTTTCAGTTGCAGTAAGGAAGGAAATCTACATCTTTCTGATGCGTCAGTGGAAGCTATAGCTGCAGTGGCCTATCTGAAGACATTCGGAGCCAATCATGAGCAACACTGTGGATTTGTTCTTGGTAAGGCCAAACTGACCCCAAAACCTGCACACTCCATTCCGCGACTCGAACTTTGTGCAGCTGTGCTTGCAGTAGAAATTGCTGAAGCAATAAGAGATAAAATGGACATTGCCATTGATTCATTTACATTCTACACTGATAGCAGAGTTGTCTTTGGCTATATACACAATCAAACAAGACAATTTTATGTGTATGTTGGAAACAGAGTGGAACGTATCCGAAGTTTCTCTGCCCCTGATCAGTGGCATTACGTCTCCACACAACTTAACCCAGCTGACCGTGGTACAAGGCCTGCACCGACAGCATACCTTCTAGACCATATGTGGCTGTCGCCTCCAAGATTCCTGTATGAAGATCCCTGCTTGACTCCTAACAATGTTGTCTACGATTTAGTGGATCTCGAGTCTGACAAGGAAATCAGGCCTATGACCTCCACACTCTACACTTCCATGATTCCAAAGGCGAAGCTGGAGCCACATCACTTTGAACGTTTCTCAACCTGTTCATCCATTGTGAGAGCTGTTGCCCGACTGTTTCACATCGCTCAGTGCTTTGCGAAGGACAGATCAACGGAGTGTCATGGCTGGCATATGTGTACGAAACACCCTACCGCAGCGGACATTGAAAACTCTGAGCAAGTTATCATCTGGAGTGTTCAACAAGAGGTATATCATCAAGAGATTGACAGTATCTCACGGAGCATCGATCTGTCCAGGAACAGTGCACTTTACAAACTAAACCCCGTAATCGACCACCACGAATTATTGAGAGTGGGCGGCCGGATTGGAAAGTCTGACTTGTGTAGCAAGGAACAGAACCCAGTGATCATTCCAGGTGGACATTACATTTCTGCTCTGCTGATCCGACAATACCACGAGAAGGTCAAGGTAACCAAGGGAGGCTCAGTGCGAGTTTTCTTCCGCCCAATTAATGAACTGGTGCTTCTTCTTCCAAGAGGAGACGTCACATAAAAGAAGATAAGGACACCATTCACAGCTCATGGCGGGGAGCTTCCTTCCATGAACTAAAACCGTGTCGTATGTCTAACATATTCTTGTGGATTACAGTGTGGGTCGGTGGAGGTGTTGGCAAATTGCAGCTTCCCGACCTGAAGATTGGTTTATTTGGACTAACTGTTGATTATTGTTTGTTGTGCATATTTCTTTTTTGTTTTTCAGGTTTGAAGAGGACTTTATGGACATCTCAGGACATTATTAATGTTTGTTTTCAGTGAAATCTAAAGATTTCAGGCGGGGAGTGTCATGTCCCAGGACTTGGTTTAATTCACTGACATGTATCTGTGATACTGTGTATGTCTTTGTAGTTTGTCCCTTTTCTCTCTCTGTATCCTTAGCTGTGATGCTGTAGCTTCTCCTCTCTCCCACAGTTTAGTTTCACTTCTTTGTAAGCAACATGTCTGCTCAGCTCCTGGTAATTCATCATTTTTCACCTACTGCTGTATGAGGTTCTACAAGATTTACCTGGGTTAAAGCATCTGGAATCTTATTTACGCCTCCTCAGTTGAGTTGAACACTATCTGATAGATATCTTGGTGTAAATTGCTGGTTAGCATAGAGACTACAGGACACTCTCACAACCTCACATTTGCAGCCAAGCTATTGAGTCAGAACAACTTGATACAATGGTGGGGAGACAAGCAGTATATACTCGCAGTGGTCAGACATTGAGATGCCTTTAAGGTGTAAGAAAACTTTTATTTATATTTTCATAAAACAATAGGATGGGGGAAGGGAACAAACTTTGTAATATACTTCAGAAAACTGTCCGTATCTCTAAAGTGTGCCTCCAGTTATAAAAGAAGAAGAAATTGTGTAATAAGAAAGCTGTCTCCTTCACCACTTATCGGGCCGCTCACCTCCTCCTCATCTTCACCTAGACTGTTTATTTACATAGAATCTGTAGCCATGTTCAGCTCATACACAGAAGTCTATGGAGAGAGGAGGGGGAGGAGGAGGCTGATCATTGATATATTGCCCAATTCTGTGCACTAGTAGCCTGTTATCTGACGCATAGTGGTAACAAAGGAGCTCCTTGACTCAGTGGGTGGCAGAGAGTAGCAGCAGCTGTTATCTGTAGCCTCCTCCTCCCCCGTCCCTCTCCATAGACTACTATGTAGAAAGTATCTCAGCTTGAGAAGTAGAGAAGGAGACAGATTTCATTAATAAGATGCATTGTCCAGTTTCTTACCTGTCCTACCACAGGCTGTCAGTTACTCCACATGTCATCCACGTCTCTCATACTCCGGACAATCGACATCATCCGAAATGTCACATTTGGATTTTGTATTATGCTCTATCATAAATCACTTTGACGTCACATCAGAAACCATTGGAGGGTCAGGTTTGTTTATATATCACATTATGGGGTGGAATCCTACTTAAGCACCCCCATCGGCTGGAGTGACCTGTACCTTCTTGCAGTTTGAGGATCTATGCCGTAGTTCAGATTAGGAGTCTCAAGTATGTTTTTCTTACAAGGCAGCCTGCTATCCCATAGGAGCTAACAGCCGACGACACAGACTGGCCTCGAGCACCGCACTACACACCTGCACCTTTATATTACATACGAGGACTCGCTGCAGTCGGGTTATTTGCAGTATTTCTGGAAGTTTCTAGTACTCCGATCCTCTGGGTAATATTCCCGCTACCCTTTGGTTGTTTCAGATTATTTGTGTTATTAGGGATTTTATATTACATGAATGTGTTTTAATTGTAACTAGAGATGAGTGAATTGAAGCTGACAAAGTGGAATTTGATCTAAATTTCAGGAAATATTCGATTCGCTTTGAATCCGGGTTTCCTCAGGCTTCGTGGTAACGAATCACATCTTTTCTTAAAATGGCTGCTGCACATGTTAGGACACGGGGAAGGAACTCTGGAAATGCGGGATCACCCACAATGCCATGCGTGCAACCAATCAGCAGCCAGCCAGCCCTGTGATGTCACAGCCCTATAAATACCATCCGCCATCTTGAATTCAGGCATTTTCCAGTGTACTTAGTGCAGGGAGAGACGTCAGCAGGCGCTAGGGAAAGCGGTAGAAAAGACTTGAAAACTGATATTTTGCTCAATTGAAGTTCAGGGAAAGAGCATTAGAAGTGTATGGAAAGGATAGGGAGGAATTTATACAGAGTATCGAAGCAGAACAGGGTTCATTTGGGGTGTTTGCAGCCTGGGCAATAGGAACAATCCTACTACACCTTGCTGCACTGACTGCCATTATCCTGCTGCTCATTGCAGGTTTGCAATAGATCATACCTGTGTAATTCCAATTATTGGGGTCTTATTAGTCCTTGTGCGCTGCAGTTATATGTTATAAAGACTTTTCTTGGCATTTTTTATTGGGGAAAAAATAAGGGGCTTATTCGCCATTGTGTGTTGTAGGTAAAAACTTACAGGCCTTTTTGTATGTCAGACAGAGAAGCGACAGGCCCTGCACAGGGGAGGGCCACGGGCCTATATGTTTCTGGTACAGGTCGCAGCAGAGTAAGGGGACGTGGCCACAGGGGTCAGTTACAGAGGCCTGAGCTCCCAGTGTCAAGTAGTGGTCATGTCTTGACCAGCAACCCAACGGTTGTAGACTGGTTGACTCGGTCATCCAATTCATCCCAAGTCACATCAGACACCCCCAGCCAAGAGTCGGTGGGTTCATCAGACACAACCCTTAGTTGGCATGGCCCGGCAGCAGTCCCTGTGCCCTCACCTGTCCTCAACCTGCCTCTGTCCTTATCTGTTCCCTCAGCTAGAGAACTACTGTAAGCTGTGGGCTGAGATACACTGTACAGTGAGGAGGAGGTACTAGAGGACAGTCAGCAGCTACTGCTCAGCCAAGATGTGGAGGAGACATCCACCGCTACCTCCGGTAGGCGGGTAAGTAGTGATGAGGAGAGTGGCATGAGAGCTGGTGTTGAGGAGGACATCAGTGACCTGCAGACAGTACTTGACGATGATGTAGCCGATCACAATTGGGAGACGGGTGATGAAGGGGCTTCATCATCACTGGGAGAAGAGGGTTGCAGATTGCGCATGAGGCAGCGGCAGAGTCAGCAGGGTGGCAGCAGTGGGAAGTTGGGATCCAAATGTGCCCAGGGTAGACCACCCGCTTCACAGGAGCCTACCTGCCCGAAAAGCAGTGGTTCAGGGGTTCACGGAGGCAGTGGCGGTAGCAGTCAGTTATTGCAGAGTGTTGGGGGTAAAATCACCTACTCGGCGGTGTGACAGTTTTTTGTTAAGCCACCAGGGGAGTTGAACATGGCCATATGTTGAATCTATGGGCATAAGGCAAAGCGTGGCCAGGGTGCCAATGTTGGCACCACAGCCCTCCATCAACATCACCTCAGCCGAAGGAAGCTGTGTGTCCTTCCCATCATCTGCTGGTCGTGATGCTCCTGCTCCTCCTCTTAGTCAGTCATTGCATCAGCAATTGATCATCAAAGCGATTTCGAAGAGACAACAGTATGCGTGCAATCATCCAACGGTGCAGAAGCTGAACGTGCTCCTGTCCAAGTTGCTGGTGCTGCAGTCACTCCCTTTCCACTTGGTGGACTCTGCACCTTTCAGAGAACTGATGGCTTGTGCCGAGCCGAGGTGGAGAGTCCCAAGCTGTCATTTCTTTGCCAAAAAGGCAGTACCAGCCCTGCACAAATATGTAGAAGAGAAGGTGGGCCAGTCCTTGAGCCTGTCGGCGTCTGCAGCTTCCACCCCAAGCACACAAGACAATCTATTATCTACAGCCAGGCTATACCATACAATCGTATTTGCTCCGACAAAGCAGACCTACAAACCAAAAGTGACGGACAACCAATTAAACAAAGTGGCAGCCATTAACAGAGACAGTCTGCTCACATATAGAGAAGTATATATAGTATATATAGAAGTCCGAGTGCCCCTAGTTGTCACCTACAACCCACAGCTGGAGATCCTACGAAGGATTGCCAAGGAGCTCCAACCTGTGCTACATAGGGACAACAGACTCAAGGACAAATTTCCAGTTCCCCCGCTCCTTTCCTGAGGCGTATTATTGTCCGGAGTGCCCTGAAGGCCCCAACTGAAAATGGCGCCTCACCTTGCCTACAAAAAAGATGCATGACCTACAGGCACATCCACACCGCTGACAGTGTACCTGTCCCACAGTCACAACAGGAGCACAGAATTAGGGGGACATTTTCCTGCAGGTCTTCCAATATGGTGTATCCCATAATGTGTGTGCAATGTCCCACCACAGGCCTCTATGTGGGGGAAACAGGGCAGAGACTTAGTCAGCGAATGAACTCACATAGATCCAATATTAATAACAGCAGAACAGATCGCAGGAGGAGAGGAAAGAATGGGAATATAAGTTTATGCAAAAATTTCAAACTCTGCAATTTGCACTTAATATTCATGCCAGCTTCATGTCACACTATGTATGACCTGTGAGGGTCACAAATCACCACCTGATAGCAAACAGATAACAGATCCCTCTGTCACGCACCACAACTTTCCAGATTGTTTTTTGACCTGTTGTAAATAACTTCTCTACTTAGATTGCATTTTGTTTTTTGTTTTTTAAGGACTCTAAAATCCTTTGAAGATCATGTATATAGAGTATAAATAATCTGTGAATTTTCAGTTCTTGTATAACACCATGTCTGAAGAAGAGAGCTAGACTCTTGAAAGCTTACTTATCAAATATACTCAGTTAGCCTCTAAAAGGTATCGCCTGATTTCTTCACTCTTCCACTACTTTCAATCTCTAACACGGTACAACATTATACTACTGCCAAAGTACACGGCAGCGCTGACGTGTGGAGCTGTAACTACGGTCAAGGGCAATATATGTCATTTACGGCCCACTGGGTTAATGTGGTTCTTGCCCAGACACACCAGCAACTTGGACAGGTGACGCAACTTCTGCCTCCACGTTCTCACGCCGTTGGTCCTGCAACAATGTCTGCCTCATCCTCCACTGTTTCCTCAGTCTCCACTGCAGGGACAATTCCCAGTGCTCCTCCAGCATACCACATGTGCAGGGCACAGCGGTGCCACGCTGTTCTACACCTTGTTTGCCTGGGCAAACGGGGTCATACAGGGGTGGAACTGCTCCGTGTCCTCAATCAAGAAATCGAATCCTGGCTTTCTCCGTGACACCTCAAAATCGGAACAAAGGTGACTGACAACGGGAAGAACATGGTTTCGGCTGTGCATGGTGCACGTGTTCAATCTGGTTGTCAAGCGTTTCCTTAAGTGTTCCACCCATCTGCAAGACATCCTAAAAATGTCAAGGAAACTTTGCATGCACTTCAGCCACTTGTATATTGCCAAGCACACTTGAGCTGCAGCGGCAGAACGGCCTCCCACAACATAGGCTGATATGTGATGTTTCCACCGTTGGAATTCAACCCTCCATATGTTGGACTGACTGTACGAAAACAGAAAGGCCATAAACGATTTCTTGATGATCCAAGTGGTCAGGGGTACTCCCCCACTTTATTTGTCAGTCGCCAGGACTACAGGATGAACAACGTCATTCCACTGATTCATATCCTGGAAAAGATGCTTATCAATCTGGCTGGTCAGGGGACTGGAGGTGTGGCGCCTAAATCTCGTGGCCAAACGAGCCCTGTGGGGGCTGAACTGGAGGAGGAGGAGGAGGACGACATTGGAGCACAAGCAATGTGTAGTGAAATGGGTGGTTTTTCTACACAGGTGACAGGAGAAGAGGAGCAGGAGCAACCAGAACAGCAAGAGGGAGATGAGGCAGATGACCCAGACACACCGTGGCAGTATGCAGTGGAGGTGGATGCAGGGAGTCCCTCCGAGTCACTTGCGCAAATGGCCCGATGCATGCTCACTTGCTTGCATAGTGACAGCCAAATTGTCACCATTCAGCAGACGGATGACTACTGGCTCTCCACCTTTTTTGGCCCCTCGCTACAGATCAAAAATGTGGGCCTTTTTTTACACCCGCTGAGAGGGAGGACAAACTGAACTACTATAGAGACATGCTATGTAGTCAGGTGGCCGGTGCCTATCTGTGCCATCGTCCATCCTCTCACAGGTCCAACTAGGGGGACCCTGAGCGCTCAACTTGCACTGCCATGGCTGTTGTGGGGAGTGGGGGGCAGGAGCAGTATCGGCTCCATCAGCAGCAGCCTGAGCCTAGAGTCGCTGATGAGCAGCTTTCTTCACCCGCATAATAAAGAAACTGCTCATCAGCAGCTAGACACAGAGCAGAACCTGAACCAGCAGGTGGTGGCATACTTAGAGTGCACCCTGCCACCCGTCATTGAAGATCCGCTGGACTACTGGGCAGCCAAACTGGATTTGTGGCCGCAACTGGCCGAGTTTGCCCTGGAAAAACTGTACTGCCCAGCCAGTAATGTGGCATCAGAGCGGGTGTTTAGTGTGGCGGGGGCCATAGTTACCCCAAGGAGAACGCGCCTGTCCACCCAAAATGTGGAGAGACTGACCTTTGTCAAGATGAATCAGGCGTGGATCAGCCAGGATTCTCAACCACCAATGCCTGATGCCTTATGTGGCTGACACCTCCACATTATATCGCCTTGTCACTCTGTGGCATCCTCATGCTGCTGCCACCTCCACATTATGTCACCTTGCCAATCTATGGCCTCCTCATGCTGCTGCTACCTCCTCATTATGTCACCTGGCCACTCTGTGGCCTCCTCATGCTGCTGCCACCTCCACATTATGTCACCTTGCCACTCTGTGGCCTCCTTATGCTCCTGCCACCTCCACATTGTCACCTTGCCACTCTATGGCCTCCTCATGCTGCTGCCACCTCCACATTATGTCACCTTGCCACTCTATGGCCTCCTCAAGCTGCTGCTACCTCCATATTATGTCACCTGGCCACTCTGTGGCCTCCGCATGCTGCTGCCACCTCCACATTATGTCACCTTGCCACTCTGTGGCCTCCTTATGCTCCTGCCACCTCCACATTATGTCACCTTGCTACCCTGTGGCCTCCTCATGCTGCTGCTACCTCAACACTATGTCACTTCTCATGCTGTTCCCACCCTCCCCACTCCATGATTGGCCACTATTTTGCCTTTTTGGCCTGGTTGATGTCATCATTTATTTGACTCTTTTTCTGATCTGTCAGAAGGAAGGAAAAATGAGACGCACAACGGATCCTGTCTGTGTAGCAGCTGTAAGGCCTGTACGGTCCCATCAGAAATGGCTTATGATTTGGTAGCCAAAATCAGGAGTGGGTACAAAACACAGAAGACTTGCAAATATTCCATTCACATGTCATCTCTGTTTTGGATCCACTCCTGTTTTTTTTTGGCATCAGCAATACTGATGGATTACTGACCAAATCCTGACTGAGTGAAGGTGGATGCTCAACAGACAGGATCCGTTTATTTTGGGGGTTATTGTTCTGACGGATCAGAGGAAGGGCAAAATAATCAGTGACATCAACACAAACTTCCTGCTGACACCCTCTGTACTCTGTCAGGGGGGTGCTACTTGTATAAGCGTGTAATAGAACAGGTTCTGTAGACATCTATGTGGAATCAGCAGGCGGTGTAAAAGGAGTGCGCTCTATCACACTACAGTAGGATGTTGGGCCTCTGCATGGTTCTTTCTACCTGACACTAACCTGGACCTGTAAGGCTGAGTTCACACTTGAGTTAGTTGGTCAGTTTCTTTTGGCCCCGTCACTGGCCAAATAAGTGAAGTGTGCAGCGGTTCTAAGAGCGCCGCCTGTCACGTGCGTGTCATACTGACTCCCAGTATTGTGTCACTACCAAAGTAGGCTCCCTATGTGTGTTACTGCGAGGCGCAGTGTTCTATACCGCTATACAGGCTCACAAATTCATTCGGATCGAATCGTTAAGGAAATTCAGCGAATTGGCCAAATTGAATTTTTGAAAAATTCGCTCATGTCTAATTGTAACATCCCTTTAAGCCAAAAATCCTGTGGATAGTTCTGGAAGTGAGAGAGAGCGGCCACAAGGGGGCAGGAGAGATCCACCCAGAAAAGAAAAGCCTGGGATTAGAAGTTTCTCGGTGCAGCATCTACAGTCATGGCCAAAAGTTTTGAGAATGACACAAATATTCTAGTTTCACATGATCTGCTGCCCTCTGGTTTTTATGTGTGTTTGTCAGATGTTTTTTTATCACATACAGAAATAGAATTGCATTCATATTATGAGTAACAGAAGCTTATATTGACAGTTAGAATGAGTTAATGCAGCAAGTCAATATTTGCAGTGTTGACCCTTCTTCTTCAGGACCTCTGCAATTCTCCCTGGCATGCTCTCAATCAACTTCTGGACCAAATCCTGACTGATAGCAGTCCATTCTTGCAGAATCAATGCTTTCATTTTGTCTGAATTTGTTGGTTTTTGTTTGTCCACCCGTCTCTTGATGATTGACCACAAGTTCTCAATGGGATAAGGGGGAGTTTCCAGGCCATGGACCCAAAATCTCTATGTTTTGTTCCCTGAGCCATTTAGTTATCACCTTTGCTTTATGGTAAGGTGCTCCATCATGCTGGAAAAGGCATTGTTGAGCGCCAAACTGCTCTTGGACGGTTGGGAGAAGTTGCTCTTGGAGGACATTCTGGTACCATTCTTTATTCATGGCTGTGTTTTTAGGCAAGACTGTGAGAGAGCCGATTCCCTTGGCTGAGAAGCAACCCCACACATGAATGGTTTCAGGATGCTTTACAGTTGGCATGAGACAAGACTGGTGGTAGCGCTCACCTCTTCTTCTCCGAATAAGCTGTTTTCCAGATGTTCCAAACAATCGAAAAGGGGATTCATCAGAGAAAATGACTTTACCCCAGTCCTCAGCAGTCCACTCCCTGCACCTTTTGCAGAATATCAGTCTGTCCCTGATGTTTTTTCTGGAGAGAAGTGGCTTCTTTGCTGCCCTCCTTGAGACCAGGCCTTGCTCCAAGAGTCTCCGCCTCACAGTGCGTGCAGATGCACTCACACCTGCCTGCTGCCATTCCTCAGCAAGCTCTGCACTGCTGGTAGCCCCATCCCGCAGCTGAAACACTTTTAAGAGACGGTCCTGCCGCTTGCTGGTCTTTCTTGGGCGCCCTGGAGCCTTTTTGGCACCAATGGAACCTCTCTCCTTGAAGTTCTTGATGATGCGATAGATTGTTGACTGAGGTGCAATCTTTCTAGCTGCAATACTCTTCCCAGTAAGGCCATTTTTGTGCAGTGCAATGATGACTGCACGTGTTTCTTTAGAGATAACCATGGTTAACAGAAGAGAAACAATGATGGCAAGCACCAGCCTCCTTTTAAAGTGTCCAGTGGTGTCATTCTTACTTAATCATGACAGATTGATCTCCAGCCCTGTCCTCATCAACACCTACACCTGTGTTAATGGAGCAATCACTGAAACCATGTTAGGTGGTCCTTTTAAGGCAGGGCTGCAATGATGTTGAAATGTGTTTTGGGGGATAAAGTTCATTTTCTAGGCAAATATTGACTTTGCAAGTAATTGCTGTTAAGCTGATCACTCTTTATAACATTCTGGAGTATATGCAAATTGCCATTAGAAAAACTGAAGCAGTAGACTTTGTAAAAATTAATATTTGTATCATTCTCAAAACTTTTGGCCATGACTGTATATTGTGTCCGGATGTCTGTGACAATCTGGAACAACTCAAAGAACTTCAGAACTTTCTAATATTGTGAATAGTTTCTACCTTTCGTCTTGTGACTGAGGAGGATGTGTGTGCAATGCTCTGCAGCCCAGCTCTGCACCTGAGGAGGATGTGTGTGCAATGCTCTTCAGCCCAGCTCTGCAGCTGAGGAGGATGTGTGTGCAATGCTCTGCGGCTCAACTCTGCACCTGAGGAGGATGTGTGTGCAATGCTCTGCAGCTCAACTCTGCACCTGAGGAGGATGTGTGTGCAATGCTCTGCATCCCAGCTCTGCACCTGAGGAGGATGTGTGTGCAATGCTGTGCGTCCCAGCTCTGTACCTGAGGAGGATGTGTGTGCAATGCTCTGCAGCCTAGCTCTGCACCTGAGGAGGATGTGTGTGCAATGCTCTGCAGCCCAGCTCTGCACCTGAGGAGGATGTGTGTGCAATGCTCTGCAGCTCGACTCTGCACCTGAGGAGGATGTGTGTGCAATGCTCTGCAGCCCAGCTCTGCACCTGAGGAGGATGTGTGTGCAATGCTCTGCAGCTCGACTCTGCACCTGAGGAGGATGTGTGTGCAATGCTCTGCAGCCCAGCTCTGCACCTGAGGAGGATGTGTGTGCAATACTCTGCGGCTCAGCTCTGCACCTGAGGAGGATGTGTGTGCGACGCTCTGCAGGTCAGCTCTGCATCTGAGGATGGTGAGCGAGCGAGAGATGCTCTGCAGCTAACGTCTGCACCTGGTGACTAGTGTCACAGGATTGGGACCAATTCCTGTAGCATCAGCCTAGCCAGGCATTTATCCCATAAATCAGTGGGACTCTGTGATCCATGGACTCCTCCACCATCTCCGCACCATATTTCAATGTCTGCACACAGCACTCCTCTTCTGGATAGGCAGAGTGTTGGAGCCCTTCGTGTTCAGCCCAACGTTAGGAACGTTCCTCGAACACTGGACATGCCAGACTTGGGAATGGGCATCAACTAGGCAGCAAAGCCCCAATGATTACGGCTCCGGTCACCGAGCTTTCTCCCACCACATCTTTCACATTAGGACACCGGCAACATTTCGTCCCCCAACCGCAGGCTATCCGAGTTTAAATCATTTTGTTGCTGGGCCATCCTTAAGAAGGGACACTCTTGAGAAATGTGCGCCTTCTGCCGACACACCCAGCACATATCAGATGGATTCTGATGTCTCTGCCTTGTCTGCGGCCACCAGTTACTGTCACCTCCTCTGTCTCCCAGGTTACCCATACTGTAGATCATTCAGGGCTTCCTCCAGAGAGATTATCCTCACCTTCGTGGTACTCTCACCTCCGTGGTACTCTCACCTCCGTGGTACTCTCACCTCCATGGTACTCTCACCTCCGTGGCAGGCTCTCACCTCCGTGGTACTCTCACCTCCGTGGCACTCTCACCTCCATGGTACTCTCACCTCCGTGGTATCCTCACCTCCGTGGTACTCTCACCTCCGTGGTACTCTCACCTCCGTGGACTCACCTCCGTGGACTCTCACCTCCGTGGCACTCTCACCTCTGTGGCACTCTCACCTCCGTGGCACTGTGGTCTCATCTCCGTGGCAGTCTCCCCGTGGAGTCCCATAGAAGGGCCTCCTTCTCAAGAGGAGTCTCCAGCAAGCGAGCCACTGACACAACCTCAGCCTGTTCCTTCCACTCCCAGATGATCGCCTCCTTGAGTACCTGGTGGAACAGCTTCTGAAGATGGGTCACTCAGCACAACATCGGGATTCGCATAATGTATATCGCAGCCTTCCTCTGTAACATAACAAGAGGTTCCTGGAGGCCACTGGCCGGGCTAAGGTCTCATCCTGGCCTTCTGTTGAGGTGATACTTCCCCATACACTTCCTCTAATATCTCCTTCCTCCATGTCTTCGATGAGCAGCATGAGGCTGCAACATGACAATCTTCCTCGGCTCCCCTTCTAAAATGCTGAGCACCAGTTCTGGGGCCACGTTTCCTAGCTGTTCGGTGGAGTCCAGTCTCTCACGCTAATCCTCTAGAATTATGCCAGGTGTGTCATACTTCAGACAATGGTTTCCCCATATCCCTACCTGGACCTTAGAGCACGTAGTAGGTCCTGAGGCCCTGAGGTTCTGGCGGGGGGCGACCCTGGTCCTGGGTGAGCACTCCGCCATTCTCTGGATTATCTGTATCCATCCTGCCGACTACGCCAAAATGTAATGTGCAGGATGGAGAATGTGTTGGACACAGATGAGGACAACCAGCGATGCTTAACGCCCTACTTTACTGAGATACAGGGAATAAGGAAAAGGGATAACAAAGAATTCAGGACAGTCCGAAAAGACTTTACCAGTGCGAGCGCCTCCTCCGACCCTCTCTCCCGAGGTTCTCCAGGCTAACCTGCCTCGGTCACATACACTACCACGGCACTGGGGCTGGTGTGGTCTCATTAAAGGATTCAGGGATTTATCTCGATATTCTTCATCAAACCTTCCTCTCCTCCCCCTATAACCCCCTACATAATAATAATAATAATAGTCCTTTAATAGTCCCACAGTGGGTAAATTCAGTGTGTTACAGCAGCAAAGATAAGATAAGCAGATACAAATACAAATACAACATGTACAGGAATGTTCCAAGGTGAGAGGGGGGGCATTACATTAATAGCAGACAGACAGATAGGACGTAGCAAGGGGGGGGGGGGGGGATATAACAGGCAGAGAGATATTTCAGTTCTCTGTATGTAATGATCTCCGCTTAGGTCGGTGTTCGTTGTACAGCCTAACCGCGGTGGGGAGGAAAGACTTCCGATAGCGCTCCTTCTCACACCTAGGGTGGAGCAGTCGGTCACTGACAGTACTGCTCAGCGCGATCACAGTCTCATGCATGGGATGGGACTTCTTCTTCTGCATGGAGCTCACCACGGACAGTATCCTTCTGTCACCCACCACCTGCACTGGGTCCAGTGGGCTCCCCAGGACAGAGCTGGCCCTTCTAATCAGCTTGTCAACTTTATTCCTATCCCTGGTTGATATACTACTCCCCCAGCAGGCCACTCCAAAGAAGATGGCTGATGCCACTACAGAGTTGAAGAAAGTCCTAAGAAGTTCCCCCCGGATTCCAAAGGCTCTCAGCTTACTAAGCAGGTAGAGCCTGCTGTGGCCCTTCCTGTACAGGGCCTCCATATGATCTGCCCAGTCCAGCTTATTGTTAAGGAGCAGACCCAGGTACTTATAGGTGTTCACAATCTCAATGCCTGTCCCCAGGATGTCCACTGGTTTTGGAGGGCATCTGCCTTTACGGAAGTCCACCACCATCTCCTTGGTCTTCCCCGCGTTAATCTTCAGGTGGTTCCGCTGGCACCAGTCCACAAAAAACCGGTTCAGTTCTCTGTACTCCCTGTCATCATCGTCTGTGATGAGGCCTACTATTGCAGAGTCGTCAGAATACTTCTGTAGGTAGCAGCTGGATGAGTTGCACCTAAAATCAGCAGTGTACAGTGTGAAGAGGAAAGGGGCAAGAACCGTACCCTGAGGTGCCCCCGTATTACAGATCACGGTACCTGACACACAGTCTTGGGTTCTCACGTATTGAGGTCGATTTGTGAGGTAGTCTAGGATCCAGTTGGAGAGGTGGTGGTCCACTCCAGCAAGGCCCAGCTTGTCCCTCAGTAACCTGGGCTGTATGGTGTTAAAAGCACTGGAGAAATCAAAGAACATTATTCTCACTGTGTTCCCTGGTTTTTCCAGGTGAGACAGAGCCCTGTGCAGAAGGTGGATGATGGCATCATCTACCCCAATGCCCGGTCGATAAGCAAACTACATGACAAGTCCCCCGAGTCCTGGGGCTGACATCACAGAGCATTAGAGATTTACAACCTATATAGCCTATACTTTCTTAGCTACAAGCCAGAGGGATTTTTTCCTGATGTGCTCAGATGTTCTGCAGGATCTGGAGCTGCTCGGTGACAGCGGATGGTTTGTTACAGTGCAGCAGTAACATTCTCACTTTATGGCTTTTTATAATTTTTACAGCATTTTATCTGTCAACATGACACAGAAGCGGGAACAGCGGAGAAGAATTATCCTGATGTACTGCTACAATGTATATAATGTATACATCTCCAGAGAATGTCAGGAGCGGGGAGAGCGGCTGTGTAATGTAGTCCGCACCATAACATCCCTGGTGTGAAAATGAAATGTAGACACAACTATAGTAAGTACCAGGTCTGCACAATATAATGGACCTTATAACGTACCGTACATAGAGCAGAGCAACGGAACTCATCATATCACAGCAATAACACTGCCTATGTTATACCAGCTGTACAAATATAATTATATACAGGAGATACCCAGGTTATACCAGCTGTACATATATATTATATACAGAAGATACCCAGGTTATACCGGCTGTACATATATAATTATATACAGGAGATACCCAGGTTATAGCGGCTGTACATATATAATTATATACAGGAGATACCCAGGTTATACCAGCTGTACATATATAATTATATACAGGAGATACCCAGGTTATACCGGCTGTACATATATAATTATATACAGGAGATACCCAGGTTATAGCGGCTGTACATATATAATTATATACAGGAGATACCCAGGTTATACCAGCTGTACATATATAATTATATACAGGAGATACCCAGGTTATACCAGCTGTACATATATTATTATATACAGGAGATACCCAGGTTATACCAGCTGTACATATAGAATTATATACAGGAGATCCCCAGGTTATACCGGCTGTACATATAGAATTATATACAGGAGATACCCAGGTTATACCAGCTGTACATATATAATTATATACAGGAGATTCTCAGGTTATACCAGCTGTACATATAGAATTATATACAGGAGATTCTCAGGTTATACCAGCTGTACATATAGAATTATATACAGGAGATACCCAAGTTATACCAGTTGTACATATATATAATTATATACAGGAGATACCCAGGTTATACCAGCTGTACATATATAATTATATACAGGAGATACCCAGGTTATACCAGCTGTACATATATAATTATATACAGGAGATCCCCAGGTTATACCGGCTGTACATATAGAATTATATACAGGAGATCCCCAGGTTATACCGGCTGTACATATAGAATTATATACAGGAGATACTCAGTGTGAAAGATCCTCAGTGCGCCAACACCGCTTTGGCCCACACCTGAGACTTTTTTCATAAAAAACCACACTCACCGCCAGTGAGTGCCGGGTCCACAAGATAAATACAAGACAAGCTTTCTAAATTTTATATATTTATTAACCCCTAAATGGGTCGGTATTAACATCTAACACATGCAGTTCAGAACAGATATGTAGATATATACAAGCATTAACAGTTACTAGTTACAAGATACAGTGCAATAAAATAAAAGGGAATAAAGGTGAAATAATTACTTTACCACACATATCCTTAATGTGGTTCTGTAGTCCAACACTCACACATAGCATGTGGAGATCACCAGTGGAGGCTTCTAGCATGTGGCATCAACACAGTATTCCAGCCTGCATGCTCTCATCACAGTCTCTCAGTAATAGTCTCTCAGTCTCTTGTAGTCTCATCATAGTAAGCAGCAGCATTCCAGCCTGCATGCTCATCACAGTATCCTCTTTGTAGTCTCAGCCCAATCTCCTCTCAGGGGTAGTCTCACTCTCTGACCTCTTACCTCATCTTTTATACCCTTGAGTACACCACCCAGAATGAGGTCACCAGCGACAGCAAGTCTGATTGACTAACGCACTCAAGTCCAGATTCTTTGTATTGAGCTGAGACCAAGTGAAATGATACAATGTTATCAACCATGTCTGATCTAACAGCCCAGACTGAACCATGCATGTTTATTTGATCACTCAGGGCTATGTAGGAATTCAATAGAGCTATTCTGGGATGGATACAAAGCCCCATTGTTACAATGTTGCCACTACTGACCACTTACACCTATGATTATAGCTGCGCACATTATGAGTGAATGGAACTAAGAGAGAGATACGCTACCCAGAGATCAAAATACAGCTTTGAGTTATAGCCATTTTAAGTGGAATCATCACACCTCCCCCTTTTAGATGGGGCTTGCAGGGAAGTAGGGGCCTACGCCCCTCTTCTGAAAGCACCTCCGCCTCCAGCTTCTCAGGCTCTGGCCCCAAGGCTCCCCCGGGGGTCCCAGCAGACTCGGGCCTTGTCAGACTCTGAGGGTGGTTGAGCGGCACGCGCCTTCAATATGTCCAGACTAGGGTCAGCTTGGACAGCATCTCTGAACTCTTGGCTACCTCCTGCCTGTTCTGGGTCCGCTTTCTGAGTGCTGGCATCCCGTGGAGCCACACTCATGACCCCAGGTCTTTGGGATACCAGTTCAGAGACCCCATCCCAGCGGTCTCTCAGGGTCTCTCTCACCCTAGCCGCTAGTTGGGAGAGTTCTAGGGGATTCTGCACCTCCCCCTTTGCTTCCAAACCTAGGGGCACCTCTGGTTCTGGCACAGGTATGTTTGGACCCTGTCCTCCCTCCCAGACGCCTTGCCCCTTTGGGCCTACACCCTGTTCCTCCTTTACTTGCGTGAGTGATGGTGATACCTTGGGCAAATGACTGAGATCATGCTTCCCCAAACCATCCCCCCACAATACATTGACAGGTAATACATTTGACATACCCCCTTCTTGGATCACACCTCCAGTACCCCATGCCATCTGCACTTGGGCCATGGGCACTCCTGGAATAGAACTGGACAGAAGAGACGTGTATGTCTCATACCGGCCGGACTCCTCCGGCTTCAAGGGAGTGAGGCTAGTCATGGCGGTCTCAGCATCGACTCCAGGTGGTGTAGGCAACGGTTCAAGGGTCGGAACGCCCTCCACCCTTGTAGCACTCTGGCAGCGGGCTAACACCGCACTACCAGCAGTCCGTCCCTCACCTGGATCGGCCATGAGATCCCCATAGCCTACCCGACCACCTGGTACATGGTCAGCAGTTGGGTGCATATCGAATGCACTGGGCGAAATAGTAGAAGTTGCTTCCAGTGACTCAGAAGAGCGACCCTGTACACTTTCACAACAAGCATTGGCTATTACATTGACAGTACCTTCATTAGCAATTGTTAATTCACACTGGGCCTCAATGAGATCTGTGGTAGACATATTAACAAGCTGGGAGGGAGACGCCCCCGCAGATGTGGGTGTGTCTACAGACAAGGTCTCACTGGCTCCTAGCACGGGAGTGAACAAAGCATCAATAAAATTTTTGCTGAGCTGGGTTGCAGGAAGCTCATTTGCATCTTCCCTGCTCCCAGCTGAAGGCAACTCATTAGCATTTACACTTACTGCCATGAGAAGTATCTCAGATTGGGGGTTACGGGCCCTCTCTGCAGATATGACAGACACATTATCAACATTAATCATAGACAGTTTATCACAGTAAATTGGGGTGCTCCCCACCCCATATTGGGACATCATAGGTCCTAAATCAGTTCCCAACAGTACATTAGCAGGCAAATCAGTCAATAGTCCCACAGTCCGCATTCCTTTTCCTGCACCCCAGTCCAGATACACAGATGGGCCACCTGCTGTGTCTTGGGAAGCAGGGAAGTTCTCAGGGCGGTTGGGGCACTCCTCCTTGAAATGTCCTGTCTTGTTACAGGCATGGCACCGCCGCACCTCCCCTTGGGGTTTGGGGAAGGTCACTAGGGTGCTCAGAGTTCTTGGGACAGGGGAGAGACCACCCGGGGCATAGTTTGTTTCACCCGACCTGACGACAGACGGCTGTGGTGAACTCCAGCCTGGCTTCTCCTTCCAACTTGACGGTCTGTGCAGGGTTGTTGGAGTTTGCGCCTGCTGGGAGAGCTCCATCCTTTTGATCTCAAGCTGATACTGCCGCTCATCCTGCCGTTCTGCTGCCTCACGATCAGCCTGCCGTTCTGCGTCCTGCCGTTCTCGTTCTGCTGCCTCACGATCTGCCTGCCATTCTGCGGCCTGCCATTCTTGTTCTACAGCTTCCTGAAAACGGTACAACACCTGCAGGTATATGTTAGGGTCACTGGTGTCTACTTGCTGCAGGGCCATTTGCCAGTATGAAGCCATTCCCCCCACAAGGCCGGGGCTACTGGTCCCTACTGGTGAAGTAATCCTTGGGACCGGGCTGCTTGCTGCACTTCCTGGCCTAGCCCCAAAATCAGGACTCTGCTCGATTCTCTGCATGGCTGTGGCTGCCTCCATTTCAGCCATACGCTCAGGATCTCCAAAAGCCTGGTTCTGCAGTTCTGGAGATCTGCTTCTGAGCCCACTAGCCATCCACTGGTATTTGCCAAATAAAAGATAGGATAGAATACAAAGAGTAAGGGAGGGGAACAGCACTGTATCAAACTTTCACTGTATCTTAATGCTTGTTTTAATACCGAGCTTGTCTCATAGGACTACTACAATCTCCAGCATCTGAGTGATAAAGGTCACCAACACACGCTGTTTATCCTAATATCCCACTACGCTGCCACCAATGTGAAAGATCCTCAGTGCGCCAACCCCGTGTTGGCCCACACCTGAGTCTTCTTTCATAAAAACCACACTCACCGCCAGTAAGTGTTGGGTTCACAAGATGAATACAAGACAAGCTTTCTAAATTTTATATATTTATTAACCCCTAAATGGGTCGGTATTAACATCTAACACATGCAGTTCAGAACAGATATGCAGATGTATGCAAGCATTAACAGTTACTAGTTACAATATACAGTGCAATAAAATAAAAGGGAATAAAAGTGAAATCATTACTTTACCACACATCTCCTTGATGTGGTTCTGTAGTCCAACACTCACACATAGCATGTGGAGATCACCAGTGGAGGCTTCTAGCATGTGGCATCAACACAGTATTCCAGCCGCCGCATGCTCATCACAGTATCCTCTTTGTAGTCTCAGCCCAATCTCCTCTCAGGGGTAGTCTCACTCTCTGACCTCTTACCTCATCTTTCATACCCTTGATGACACCACCCAGAATGAGGTCACCGGCGACAGCAAGTCTGATTGACTAACGCACTCAAGTCCAGATTCTTTGTATTGAGCTGAGACCAAGTGAAATGATACAATGTTATCAATCATGTCTGATCTAACAGCCCAGGCTGAACCATGCATGTTTATTTGATCACTCAGGGCTATGTAGGAATTCAATAGAGCTATTCTGGGATGGATACAAAGCCCCATTGTTACAATGTTGCCACTACTGACCACTTACACCTATGATTAGAGCTGCGCACATTATGAGTGAATGGAACTAAGAGAGAGATACGCTACCCAGAGATCAAAATACAGCTTTGAGTTATAGCTATTTTAAGTGGAATCATCACACTCAGATTATACCGGCTGTACATATATAATTATATACAGGAGATACCCAGGTTATACCAGCTGTACATATATAATTATATACAGGAGATACCCAGGTTATACCAGCTGTACATATATAATTATATACAGGAGATCCCCAGGTTATACCGGCTGTACATATAGAATTATATACAGGAGATCCCCAGGTTATACCGGCTGTACATATAGAATTATATACAGGAGATACTCAGTGTGAAAGATCCTCAGTGCGCCAACACCGCTTTGGCCCACACCTGAGACTTTTTTCATAAAAAACCACACTCACCGCCAGTGAGTGCCGGGTCCACAAGATAAATACAAGACAAGCTTTCTAAATTTTATATATTTATTAACCCCTAAATGGGTCGGTATTAACATCTAACACATGCAGTTCAGAACAGATATGTAGATATATACAAGCATTAACAGTTACTAGTTACAAGATACAGTGCAATAAAATAAAAGGGAATAAAGGTGAAATAATTACTTTACCACACATATCCTTAATGTGGTTCTGTAGTCCAACACTCACACATAGCATGTGGAGATCACCAGTGGAGGCTTCTAGCATGTGGCATCAACACAGTATTCCAGCCTGCATGCTCTCATCACAGTCTCTCAGTAATAGTCTCTCAGTCTCTTGTAGTCTCATCATAGTAAGCAGCAGCATTCCAGCCTGCATGCTCATCACAGTATCCTCTTTGTAGTCTCAGCCCAATCTCCTCTCAGGGGTAGTCTCACTCTCTGACCTCTTACCTCATCTTTTATACCCTTGAGTACACCACCCAGAATGAGGTCACCAGCGACAGCAAGTCTGATTGACTAACGCACTCAAGTCCAGATTCTTTGTATTGAGCTGAGACCAAGTGAAATGATACAATGTTATCAACCATGTCTGATCTAACAGCCCAGACTGAACCATGCATGTTTATTTGATCACTCAGGGCTATGTAGGAATTCAATAGAGCTATTCTGGGATGGATACAAAGCCCCATTGTTACAATGTTGCCACTACTGACCACTTACACCTATGATTATAGCTGCGCACATTATGAGTGAATGGAACTAAGAGAGAGATACGCTACCCAGAGATCAAAATACAGCTTTGAGTTATAGCCATTTTAAGTGGAATCATCACACCTCCCCCTTTTAGATGGGGCTTGCGGAGTGGGGCCCTCCCCCCCTCTTCTGAAAGCACCTCCGCCTCCAGCTTCTCAGGCTCTGGCCCCAAGGCTCCCCCGGGGTCCCAGCAGACTCGGGCCTTGTCAGACTCTGAGGGTGGTTGAGCGGCACGCGCCTTCAATATGTCCAGACTAGGGTCAGCTTGGACAGCATCTCTGAACTCTTGGCTACCTCCTGCCTGTTCTGGGTCCGCTTTCTGAGTGCTGGCATCCCGTGGAGCCACACTCATGACCCCAGGTCTTTGGGATACCAGTTCAGAGACCCCATCCCAGCGGTCTCTCAGGGTCTCTCTCACCCTAGCCGCTAGTTGGGAGAGTTCTAGGGGATTCTGCACCTCCCCCTTTGCTTCCAAACCTAGGGGCACCTCTGGTTCTGGCACAGGTATGTTTGGACCCTGTCCTCCCTCCCAGACGCCTTGCCCCTTTGGGCCTACACCCTGTTCCTCCTTTACTTGCGTGAGTGATGGTGATACCTTGGGCAAATGACTGAGATCATGCTTCCCCAAACCATCCCCCCACAATACATTGACAGGTAATACATTTGACATACCCCCTTCTTGGATCACACCTCCAGTACCCCATGCCATCTGCACTTGGGCCATGGGCACTCCTGGAATAGAACTGGACAGAAGAGACGTGTATGTCTCATACCGGCCGGACTCCTCCGGCTTCAAGGGAGTGAGGCTAGTCATGGCGGTCTCAGCATCGACTCCAGGTGGTGTAGGCAACGGTTCAAGGGTCAGAACGCCCTCCACCCTTGTAGCACTCTGGCAGCGGGCTAACACCGCACTACCAGCAGTCCGTCCCTCACCTGGATCGGCCATGAGATCCCCATAGCCTACCCGACCACCTGGTACATGGTCAGCAGTTGGGTGCATATCGAATGCACTGGGCGAAATAGTAGAAGTTGCTTCCAGTGACTCAGAAGAGCGACCCTGTACACTTTCACAACAAGCATTGGCTATTACATTGACAGTACCTTCATTAGCAATTGTTAATTCACACTGGGCCTCAATGAGATCTGTGGTAGACATATTAACAAGCTGGGAGGGAGACGCCCCCGCAGATGTGGGTGTGTCTACAGACAAGGTCTCACTGGCTCCTAGCACGGGAGTGAACAAAGCATCAATAAAATTTTTGCTGAGCTGGGTTGCAGGAAGCTCATTTGCATCTTCCCTGCTCCCAGCTGAAGGCAACTCATTAGCATTTACACTTACTGCCATGAGAAGTATCTCAGATGGGGGGTTACGGGCCCTCTCTGCAGATATGACAGACACATTATCAACATTAATCATAGACAGTTTATCACAGTAAATTGGGGTGCTCCCCACCCCATATTGGGACATCATAGGTCCTAAATCAGTTCCCAACAGTACATTAGCAGGCAAATCAGTCAATAGTCCCACAGTCCGCATTCCTTTTCCTGCACCCCAGTCCAGATACACAGATGGGCCACCTGCTGTGTCTTGGGAAGCAGGGAAGTTCTCAGGGCGGTTGGGGCACTCCTCCTTGAAATGTCCTGTCTTGTTACAGGCATGGCACCGCCGCACCTCCCCTTGGGGTTTGGGGAAGGTCACTAGGGTGCTCAGAGTTCTTGGGACAGGGGAGAGGACCACCCGGGGCATAGTTTGTTTCACCCGACCTGACGACAGACGGCTGTGGTGAACTCCAGCCTGGCTTCTCCTTCCAACTTGACGGTCTGTGCAGGGTTGTTGGAGTTTGCGCCTGCTGGGAGAGCTCCATCCTTTTGATCTCAAGCTGATACTGCCGCTCATCCTGCCGTTCTGCTGCCTCACGATCAGCCTGCCGTTCTGCGTCCTGCCGTTCTCGTTCTGCTGCCTCACGATCTGCCTGCCATTCTGCGGCCTGCCATTCTTGTTCTACAGCTTCCTGAAAACGGTACAACACCTGCAGGTATATGTTAGGGTCACTGGTGTCTACTTGCTGCAGGGCCATTTGCCAGTATGAAGCCATTCCCCCCACAAGGCCGGGGCTACTGGTCCCTACTGGTGAAGTAATCCTTGGGACCGGGCTGCTTGCCGCACTTCCTGGCCTAGCCCCAAAATCAGGACTCTGCTCGATTCTCTGCATGGCTGTGGCTGCCTCCATTTCAGCCATACGCTCAGGATCTCCAAAAGCCTGGTTCTGCAGTTCTGGAGATCTGCTTCTGAGCCCACTAGCCATCCACTGGTATTTGCCAAATAAAAGATAGGATAGAATACAAAGAGTAAGGGAGGGGAACAGCACTGTATCAAACTTTCACTGTATCTTAATGCTTGTTTTAATACCGAGCTTGTCTCATAGGACTACTACAATCTCCAGCGTCTGAGTGATAAAGGTCACCAACACACGCTGTTTATCCTAATATCCCACTACGCTGCCACCAATGTGAAAGATCCTCAGTGCGCCAACCCCGTGTTGGCCCACACCTGAGTCTTCTTTCATAAAAACCACACTCACCGCCAGTAAGTGTTGGGTTCACAAGATGAATACAAGACAAGCTTTCTAAATTTTATATATTTATTAACCCCTAAATGGGTCGGTATTAACATCTAACACATGCAGTTCAGAACAGATATGCAGATGTATGCAAGCATTAACAGTTACTAGTTACAATATACAGTGCAATAAAATAAAAGGGAATAAAAGTGAAATCATTACTTTACCACACATCTCCTTGATGTGGTTCTGTAGTCCAACACTCACACATAGCATGTGGAGATCACCAGTGGAGGCTTCTAGCATGTGGCATCAACACAGTATTCCAGCCGGCATGCTCATCACAGTATCCTCTTTGTAGTCTCAGCCCAATCTCCTCTCAGGGGTAGTCTCACTCTCTGACCTCTTACCTCATCTTTCATACCCTTGATGACACCACCCAGAATGAGGTCACCGGCGACAGCAAGTCTGATTGACTAACGCACTCAAGTCCAGATTCTTTGTATTGAGCTGAGACCAAGTGAAATGATACAATGTTATCAATCATGTCTGATCTAACAGCCCAGGCTGAACCATGCATGTTTATTTGATCACTCAGGGCTATGTAGGAATTCAATAGAGCTATTCTGGGATGGATACAAAGCCCCATTGTTACAATGTTGCCACTACTGACCACTTACACCTATGATTAGAGCTGCGCACATTATGAGTGAATGGAACTAAGAGAGAGATACGCTACCCAGAGATCAAAATACAGCTTTGAGTTATAGCTATTTTAAGTGGAATCATCACACTCAGATTATACCGGCTGTACATATATAATTATATACAGGAGATACCCAGGTTATACCAGCTATACATATATAATTATATACAGGAGATCCCCAGGTTATACCAGCTGTACATATATAATTATATACAGGAGATACCCAGGTTATACCAGCTGTACATATAGAATTATATACAGGAGATACCCAGGTTATACCGGCTGTATATATAGAATTATATACAGGAGATACCCAGGTTATACCAGGTTGGCCCCGTTAACCGGCTGTACATATATAATTATATACAGGAGATACCCATTTTATACCAGCTGTACATACAGTATATAATTATATACAGGAGATACTCAGGTTATACCAGCTGTACATATAGAATTATATACAGGAGATACCCAGGTTATACCAGCTGTACATATATAATTATATACAGGAGATACCCAGGTTATACCAGCTGTACATATAGAATTATATACAGGAGATACCCAGGTTATACCGGCTGTACATATAGAATTATATACAGAGGATACCCAGGTTATACCAGCTGTACATATAGAATTATATACAGGAGATACCCAGGTTATACCAGCTGTACATATATAATTATATACATGAGATACCCAGGTTATACCAGCTGTACATATATAATTATATACAGGAGATACCCAGGTTATACCAGCTGTACATATATAATTATATACAGGAGATCCCCAGGTTATACCAGCTGTACATATAGAATTATATACAGGAGATACCCAGGTTATACCGGCTGTACATATAGAATTATATACAGGAGATACCCGGGTTATACCGGCTGTACATATAGAATTATATACAGGAGATACCCAGGTTATACCAGCTGTACATATATAATTATATACAGGAGATACCCAGGTTATACCGGCTGTACATATATAATTATATACAGGAGATACCCAGGTTATACCAGCTGTACATATAGAATTATATTCAGGAGATACCCAGGTTGTACCAGCTGTACATATATAATTATATACAGGAGATACCCGGGTTGCACCAGCTGCCAGGGATCCCGGTTATACCGGCTGTACATATAGAATTATATACAGGAGATACCCGGGTTATACCGGCTGTACATATATAATTATATACAGGAGATCCCCAGGTTATACCAGCTGTACATATATAATTATATACAGGAGATACCCAGGTTATACCGGCTCTACGTATATAACCATATACAGGAGATACCCAGGTTATACCAGCTGTACATATATAATTATGCAGGAGATTCCCCGGTTTGAGGGCAGTATTGCTATATAGTGGCAGTATTATTGATTGACATAGTCTTGGTGTATTATTGGCATTATTATTTGTGTCTTGTATATTTATGATATTAGTCAGTAAACAGTGGATGGCGGTAATATTTCATATGTATAGTGGTGAATACTCTTACATCTAGGTAGAGCGGTATTATTTGGGTCTTGTATAGAGGTTTCTTTGATAAAATATAATTGAGTCACCTATGTTGTGAGTGGTAGTGTCCTTGGTGTGGCGGTATTATATGGGGCTTATATATTGGTGTCATTGGTAATATGAGTCTTTGAACATTGGATGGTGATAATATTTAGTAAGTATAGGGGTACTACTTTGTGTGTTGGGGAGTCGGGGCTTACACTTTGGTGCTTGTGACTATGATCTTTGGATATGATTTTTATGGTGTGATATGTCATTTTGGGGCCCCAATTGTAGTTCCACCAAGGGCCACACTATCTAATCTGTAAATACAGCCACCCAATCAGATGTTGATATTATGAAGGACCGGTCCTGTGCCCTCTAATCCTGAGACATCGCAGCCTGAGACCCCTCCATATTTGGAGCGAACACTCATTGCTGACTGTTTTCACAGGTGGAGGACTCAGGATTGTCTTATTTTTGGCCGCAGCTTCATGTCAGTCATTCCTGTCTGGATCCCGTGAAGTCTGATGTGTCCTGACTCCTACTGATGTGTACGAGAGCGCGGCGGTGCTACGAGACCACATGACACACGGCGGTGACGGATTGTAAACAACACGGGAACATTTCACAGAAGCAAAAACATCTGGGATTTCCAAGCCAAGGGAAGAGAGTTCCAGATTGTGTGAGCGGCGTTATGTCATGGGGTGGAGGGGTGTCCAGGCTGAAGAGGCAAAAAGACAACATCCAGAACAGGAGATATTTAAAGTGTCGCCCTGCTGGGTTATGTAGTCCACAGCTGGTAAGAATGGGGGCGTAACACTGCAGTCACTGACCAGCAGTCACCAGCCAGTATATACAGGGGGCACTACAACAGTCTTTGTTCTTAGGTAGAGAAGAGTCCATCACCAGCCTGGCAAACATAGGTGCGGGGGCTCAGCAGGAATAGACTTAGGCTGGGAAAGGACATCTGTGTTAGGTATAGGGCCAAATTAACGCTTGGTGTGTCCCATCAGGGAGTCATCAGCCCTACCGCCCCTGGGAAGATCGGATCACAACCTAGTGCATCTCCGACCTGTGTACAAGCCACTTGTACGTAGAGAACCAGCTGTCACCCGCACAGTGAGGATATGGTCCGAGGAGAGTGATGAGGCTCTGAGGGATTGTTTTGACACAACCGCATGGGAAGTTCTGCAGGATTCTTATGGAGAAGATATAGAAGGACTCACACACTGCATAACGGACTTCATTAATTTTTGTGTGGACACCACAGTACCCACAAAAGTGATGAGGTGCTTCTCTAACAACAAACCATGGATTAATTCTGATAAAAGTACTACTCAAGGAGAAAAATATGGCATTCAAGACAAGAGATAAGGAGGGGCTGAGGGAGGTACAGAATGAGCTCAGATGTCAAATCAGGAAGGAAAAAGCCAATTATAAGAGAAACATTGAAGAGCGAATGAAAATAAAAGACATAAGGGGAGTTTGGAAAGGGTTTAAGTCAATCTCTGGTCACAGACAGTCTGTCTCCCAGGTAGAAGGAGATGTTAATTGGCTTAACGAACTAAATCTATTCTTCAATAGATTTGATCACACACCAGCTCCTCCCACCCCAGCATGTCATTTAGTGCCCGCTCCCACAATGACTTCACCCCCTGCGGCTACTTCCCACCAGACCAGTAAATCTAGCAATCCGTCATCATCTGGCTACAGTCTGAGCTTCACACGGGCCCAGGTGAGAAGGGAGCTGAAAAAGATCAAAGCTGGGAAGGCCACAGGGCCAGATGGCATCAGTGCAAGGCTAATAGAAACTTGCGGGGATCAGCTGTGTAGTATTATTACATATATGTTTAATATGAGCCTGAAGCTGGAAATAGTACCTGAATTATGGAAATCATCTTGTGAGGTACCGGTTCCAAAGAAACTTCATCCTATGGACCTCAACAACTACAGACCTGTAGCATAGACATCCCACCTGATGAAGGTTTTAGAGAGATTGGTTCTCACACATCTCCGCCCTCTAGTGAGCCCCACTAAAGACCCTCTCCAGTTTGCTTATCAGCTTCTGAACAGGGCTCTCTCTCACCTGGAGAAACCAGGGAACACAGTGAGAATAATGTTCTTTGATCTCTCCAGTGCCTTTAACACCATACAGCCGGGGTTACTGAGGGACAAGCTGGGCTTTGCTGGAGTGGACCACCACCTCTCCAACTGGATCCTAGACTACCTCACAAACCGGCCTCAGTATGAGAGAGCCCGGGACTGTGTGTCAGGTACCGTGATCTGTAATACGGGGGCACCTCAGGGTACAGTTCTTGCCCCTTTCCTCTTCACACTGTACACTGCAGATTTTAGGTGCTCTCATCTAGCTGCTACCTACAGAAGTATTCTGACGACTCTGCAATAGTGGGTCTCATCACAGACGATGATTTCAGGGAGTACAGAGAACTGAACCGGGATTTTGTGGAACCACCTGAGGATTGAGGCTGGGAAGACCAAGGAGATGGTGGTGGACTTCTGTAAAGGCAGATGCCCTCCTAAACCAGTGGACATCCAGGGGACGGGTATTGAGGTTGTCACCACCTATAAGTCCCTGGGTTTGCTCCTTAATAATAAGCTGGACTAGGCAGATCATATGGAGGCCCTGTACAGGAAGGGCCACAGCAGGCTCTACCTGCTTAGGAAGCTGCGAGCCTTTGGAGTCCGGGGGGCACTTTTTAGGACTTTCTTCAACTCGGTAGTGGCATCAGCCATCTTCTTTGGAGTGGCCTGCTGGGGGAGCAGTATATCATCCAGGGATAGGAATAGACTTGACAAGCTGATTAGAAGGGCCAGCTCTGTCCTGGGGAGCCCACTGGACCCAGTGCAGGTGGTGGGTGACAGAAGGATACTGTCCGTGGTGAGCTCCATGCTGGGGAATAACTCCCATCCCATGCATGAGACTGTGATCGCGCTGAGCAGTACTGTCAGTGACCGACTGCTCCACCCTAGGTGTGAGAAGGAGCGCTATCGGAAGTCTTTCCTCCCCACCGCGGTTAGGCTGTACAACCAACACCGACCTAAGCGGAGATCAATACACACAGAGAACTGAAAGATCTTTCCCCCCATCCCCACCCTCTGATACTTCTTTACCTGTACCTTCTTATCTGTCTACTATCAATGTAATGCCTCTATCTTGGAACGTTTTCTATATGTTGTATGTGTATTTGTATCTGCTTATCTTTGCTGCTGTAACACACTGAATTTCCCCATGGTGGGACCATTAAAGGATGATTATTATTATTCACAATTCTCTTTTATCTCAGGGTTGCCTTCAGAGCTGCACTCACGTCTTGCTCTGAAGGTAACCCTGAGATAAAAGGGGGAACGCTCCCCATGCTCTGTGATCATAATTAGCATAACAGAAGAAACGGATATTATCAGAATCGGCGGGGGAGAAGAAGAGAATGGAAGGCCGGAGTAGAATAGTCTTCTTAAAGGCTACTCCAACGTACCATTAGTTACAGTAAACATTTGTTTTTCTAATGATAGACTCCCTTTAATTCCTCTCCTCTGTGGGAAGAGATCACATCATATACTCATTGCCTCTTCCCGCGACTAAGTGACTGTGCCTGACAGCTGCTTCCAGAGTGTCCGGAGACTGCCGGCAGCCATGGCGATCGGGGCGTAGTCAGGGGGGGGCAAAGAAGAGACATCACCTGAGAGACAGAATCTACAGGGAGCCACGAGCGAGGCAAGAAGTGAGACTATGGAAGTATCTAAAAGAGTCCGCAGAAAAGACGATTCATCCAGAAGCCGCAAATCTAAAGGGTCAAGAGATGGAAACCAGGACAGACAACGTGAAGAGGAAACAGAACCAATAGAGGGCAGTAGTGGAATAGTCCGCCAGCCTGGAGAGACAACACATCGAAATATTAGTGTCCCCCTATCACTACTAGGGGCGACCGACAGCCCTAAGTCACGGCCCCCACATAATCACACCAGAACTAGTCTGCCCTGCCATGAGACACAACACATCAGGCGGCAGAACAGCCAAGATGGTGGAAATTCATCAAAACGACCATCCTCCATCTCACAGTCCAGAGATGTCTCCTCTCAAAGTCTATCAACTGGATGAAATGTCTTAGAGTGTCATAGAGGCATGTCTGGTAGTCACAATATCTCACCAAGAGGAACACTACCCAAAAATA
The DNA here is from genome assembly GCA_947044405.1 of Leptodactylus fallax. Taxonomy (NCBI): domain Eukaryota; kingdom Metazoa; phylum Chordata; class Amphibia; order Anura; family Leptodactylidae; genus Leptodactylus; species Leptodactylus fallax. Next base: position 56,915 of record CAMRHE010000791.1, on the reverse strand, counting down.
TCCTCTGAGAGTCATTTTACAGGCAGCAGGGGAAACACTTTTACACCCTCTTGTGGCAAATCCCATTGTCTGATCAGACGACACCTGTAATCATTACATATCGTAGCTGTATCGTAGTAGTTATATTCTTGTACATAGGGGGCAGTATTATAGTAGCTACAGTATATTCTTGTACATAGGAGCAGTATTATAGTAGTTATATTCTTGTACATAGTAGTATTATAGTAGTTATATTCTTGTACATAGGAGCAGTATTATAGTAGTTATATTCTTGTACATAGGAGCAGTATTATAGTAGTTATATTCTTGTACATAGGAGCAGTATTATAGTACGGGGTTATAGGTTCTTGTACATAGGGCAGTATTATAGTAGTTATATTCTTGTACATAGGAGCAGTATTATAGTAGTTATATTCTTGTACATAGGAGCAGTATTATAGTAGTTATATTCTTGTACATAGGAGTATTATTATAGTAGTTATATTCTTGTACATAGGGGGCAGTATTATAGTAGTTATATTCTTGTACATAGGAGTAGTATTATAGTAGTTATATTCTTGTACATAGGAGTAGTATTATAGTAGTTATATTCTTGTACATAGGAGGTAGTATTATAGTAGTTATATTCTTGTACATAGGAGTATTATTATAGTAGTTATATTCTTGTACATAGGGCAGTATTATAGTAGTTATATTCTTGTACATAGGAGCAGTATTATAGTAGTTATATTCTTGTACATAGGGGGCAGTATTATAGTAGTTATATTCTTGTACATAGGAGCAGTATTATAGTAGTTATATTCTTGTACATAGGGGGCAGTATTATAGTAGTTATATTCTTGTACATAGGAGCAGTATTATAGTATTTATATTCTTGTACATAGGAGCAGTATTATAATAGTTATATTCTTGTACATTTGAGTAGTATTATAGTAGTTATATTCTTGTATATAGTAGTATTATAGTAGTTATATTCTTGTACGTAGGAGCAGTATTATAGTAATTATATTCTTGTACATAGGAGCAGTATTATAGTAGTTATATTCTTGTACATAGGAGCAGTATTATAGTAGTTATATTCTTGTACATAGGAGCAGTATTATAGTAGTTATATTCTTGTACATAGGAGCAGTATTATAGTAGTTATATTCTTGTACATAGGAGTAGTATTATAGTAGTTATATTCTTGTACATAGGAGAGTAGTTATATTCTTGTACATAGGAGCAGTATTATAGTAGTTATATTCTTGTACATAGGAGCAGTATTATAGTAGTTATATTCTTGTACATAGGAGGCAGTATTATAGTAGTTATATTCTTGTACATAGGAGTAGTATTATAGTAGTTATATTCTTGTACATAGGAGTAGTAGTATAGTAGTTATATTCTTGTACATCGAAGCAGTATTATAGTAGTTATATTCCTGTACATAGGAGCAGTATTATAGTAGTTATATTCTTGTACATAGGGGGCAGTATTATAGTAGTTATATTCTTGTACATAGGGGGCAGTATTATAGTAGTTATATTCTTGTACATAGGAGCAGTATTATAGTAGTTATATTCTTGTATATAGGAGTAGTATTATAGTAGTTATATTCTTGTACATAGGAGCAGTATTATAGTAGTTATATCTGTACATAGGAGCAGTATTATAGTAGTTATATCTTGTACATAGGAGCAGTATTATAGTAGTTATATTCTTGTACATAGGAGGTAGTATTATAGTAGTTATATTCTTGTACATAGGAGGTAGTATTATAGTAGTTATATTCTTGTACATAGGAGCAGTATTATAGTAGTTATATTCTTGTACATAGGAGCAGTATTATAGTAGTTATATTCTTGTACATAGGAGTAGTATTATAGTAGTTTATTCTTGTACATAGGAGGCAATTTTTATTAAAGTAAAAAAAAAACATAAATACAATTAAACAAAAATTCTTCCAGTAATTTCAGACATTTTGTATGTACAAGGAAGAATCAAACAAGAAAATAATTAACCCAAAATCAACCTAAAGAGTCCACACCTGTTGGAGAAGAAAATGTAAAGAACATACGGTAAAAGTAAATAGATCAGACTGAAAACTAGATCAACTTCCCTTCATCACAGATCAGAATCAGAGCTCTCCTGCTGACCTGCTGTTTCCATGTCTGATTCAGACTGCACCTCAGCTCGGCGGGGTCTCCTTTTAGTAGGAGGATCACCCTCTTCTTCATCGTACTCTGCCATCATTTGTTGGATCTTCCTGTCTAGTTCCTCTTCCCCGTCTGACTCTGATAAGATATAGAACCTATTTGCCGTTGCTGTGACATCGCCCGTGCTACCTATTCTCATCCTAGTTGGTTTTTTGACAGTGGTCCACTCACCCTCAGGCTTTCGGCTGGATCTATCTTTCTTCCTTCTCTTAGTACTGGTGGGTGTTGGGGCAGGAGAAGAGATGGCCACTGAGGGTTGTACAACTTGGTCAACAACCTTCATGGTCGCCTCAATGGGTCCTGACTGGGCTTGGTCCTGGGTGGTATCACCTGTATCTGGTTGGGGCTCTGGCTCAGTGACTACTGACCCTGACAACAGCGCCTCCTCCTCCTCCTGTATGTCATCAGCCGCTGCCAGCAAGTCCTCATCAGGGATATCCCTACGGAGGTTATGCCAAGCATCAGGACAGTCCCTGTGGGGGTGACCCATCTTACCACACAGATTACACCTAATGTTTTGGCAGGTAGCGCTCACGTGGCCCACTTCATTACACAAGTTGCACTTTACCATGGTGCACACACTCGCTATATGTCCGGCCTTCCCACACCTAAAGCATCTGCGTGGCTGACCCGCATAGAAGCAGACGCCTTTCTCTCGGCCAATAAAAAATGAGTTGGGCAGATGTTGGGTTATGTTGTTGTTCTGACGCAACTTAACCAGGACCTTCCACCCACCAGTCCAGATCCCGTCTTCATCCCTGTTCTTAGTTAGATCGGACATGAGGTCGCAGTGTCTCCTGAGCCAGATGACAATGTCCTGAGGGGGGAATGGCTTCATTCCAGAATACAATGGTGACATTTGCTGTATCTGGCCTAGAGATGGGGATGAAGCTGAACTTATTCCAACCCTCAGTATCTCTGAACCTGGTGACATTAGCCCAGAAACGGTCCAGATCAGACATCAGCTTAAAGCTGACATCATACCCCTGGCGGTCAGGAAGGTTTATCACTGCCAGGATGTCAGTCGGCAGGAAGCCCATCTGGGTACATAGGAGCCCTCTGACCACAAACCTTCTATCAGGCAGATCTTCCTTGGCACCTCTGTGCCTAAACCTGACTACATTCCTCCTCTTGAAAGCTTGGCCTGTATAGCTCGTGCCTGATGTGAAAGATGGAGCACCGCGGCTCCAGGCATTCCCAGAGGAGGTATGGCCAGATCCGCCATCTTGGCGTGCCTGTGGGCGCTGTGTGGGCTGCTGAGCACCTGCACTACGAGGTTCTGCTACTACATTAGTAACTAGAGGGGGAAAGTCCTGTACATTGTACTGCGCTGTGTCCGCCCCACCATCAACCTCTATGTCTGTGATATCACCAGACTCCAGAGACTGGACTGTAGAGGGGTCTAATGTCATAGATGGTGAAGGATCCCCCCCAGAAAGAGAAACACTTTCCCCTGCTGCACCATTATCACATACAGGATTATCTATAATATCAGACATATTAGATGGATAGTCAGTGGCAGCAGAGTCCTGCACAGCAGAGTCCACAGTGTTATTATAGTCACTATTGGTGACTTGCACAGCAGAGTCCAGACTGTCCCACACACTTGTAAGAGACAGCCAATGTTGTCCTAAACTTTATTTGTCTGTATAAACTGTTAATGTTGAATGTATTTCTGTGATTCTGTTCCTTTAAGACAGCAGCCATTGTAATTGTGACATGATGCTGGAGTGACTCCCCCCCCCTTTTATGTCAGCCTGCCTGTTCTGCAGACAGAGTGTGAGCAGAGAAGCAGGAAGTGACGAGACAGAGAGCAGCAGCCATCTTGGCAAGTGTTGTATTGAACTGGTGTGGAGATTTTTCTGTACAGCTAAGCTGTATCTTGGTCCAGAGACAAACAGAGTGTAAAGAGACAACAGGACTAGTGAGTCCACGTGAAAGGAACTGTGCTCAGTGGCTGATCAGTGAGACTGACATTGTGACTGTGTATATGGATACCACAGATAGAGACTCGCAGTGCTGTTGATGTACTGGACAGCACCTGCTAAATCCCGGTTTACATCCCAGCTCAGTGTATGGATTCGGCAGGACTGTCAGTGTGCTGAGTGGAATCTGCTGTTGGATTACATTGCATTCATTGGGTTTCCCTGTTAAAGAGGACTTCATTTCTCCCAAGATCCTGATAACCGTGAGGAGAGGACGCTTCACTATAAAAGAAAGGACCGACTTTGGGCCCCACCGCGCGCTTCTACGGACTGTAAGCGGTCCACCTGGACCACTGGGGAAAAGGGGGTGCACCCAAATGTGAATTCAGGGTCAGTTAGGGATAGTTTTGAGTATATTGTTCATTCAGTGTCCATACTGCAGAAGTGGACAGAGTAAAAGTAGAAACCATTGCAGAATTTGCCTTGAAATTGTTCATGCTATATTGTATATTTTGCTTGTCTTTATCCCTGTCATTTTACCTTTAACTAGCCTTTATTAACTTATAGTAAATATATATTCTTTTCTTGAACTACCGCGTGTGCGTTCATTTCTGGTTGCGGAGTCCAAACCACCTGCCTTGCTCTCGGTTCACAAATTGGCGTAGTCGGCAGGATCCGCTTACCAGAATGGACGGTGACGCACCCGTTCGGGAGAATGGTGCTGGAGGAAGAATGCCAGCAGGGGCTATAATGAGTCAGTTAGCTAAATTTGATGGCAATAATATGTCAGTGAGTATGTGGGTGGAACAGATACGAATGATACAGCGAATGTACCAGACCGCACCAGAAGTACTAGTAGAGCTAGCAATATTGACATTACAAGGGGATGCTAAGACCACGGTGATACTGAGGCCATTTGAACAAAGGCAGACATTTGAGCAAGTAGTCCAGATTCTAGAAACCATCTATGGAGAAACTGCATTGCTGGGGTCTCTGCAGGCTCGGTTCTTCCAGAGGGTACAACAGGAGAATGAAAGCCTTCCCCAATATGCAAATGCCCTACAAGAACTGCTCCGAGATATTCAAAGGAAGGAAAGAGGGGGCTCGCCAGCCTTCTGTAACCCTGATCGGACTCTCCGTGACCAGTTTGTCCTGGGGATACGTGACGGCAGTTTAACTGTGACTATGCAGGATTTTATACGACGAGAGACTGATGCTAAATTCCATGATGTACAGGTAGAGGCCATCTCCCGTGCCAATAGTATGGTCCCGAGGCCGCAGACCGCAGTTGGAGTTACTTTGTCACAGGGGGCTAGTTCTGGCTCAGAGACAGTAGAAAAAGGGACGGTTAAAGAAATTCTCACAGTAATGCAGAAACTGCAAGAACAAATGGAACACTTGCACACTCGTTGTGATGAGCAGTCTATGAAAATTGCAGACTTCCAGAAGACTGGAGATGAAAGGGTGAGCCATCCACACCCAGCAAGTCAGAATCACCCACCACCCCGCTGGAGGGGTGAGGATAGGACCTACCGAAGGGGTCCAAATCATTTAGTGCAGTGCTCAGGAGAAATCGAAGGGGCTTACCGAAGGGGCCCAAACAGATGGCCAGAACGACGGGGGATACGCTGCTGGGAGTGTGGACGGATGGGCCACGTTGCTGCTAGATGTCCAGAGCAGCGACAAACTTATGAGAGACCGCCGTTAAACTGAAGTCCCCTGCTGCTGAAGGGCGTGTAGTAGGGGAGACTGACAAGGAGACTATGTGGGGAGAATGCCCTGATGATGACCTGATCGCTGCAAGTCCTGTCATACAGGTGGAAATGGAGGGTATTCCGGTTACCGGGATGATTGACACGGGTTCCCAAGTAACGACCTTGAGTAGAGACTGTTATGAATGGTACTTCCGGCAACATGTGAAATATGATCCCCATACATTCGTACGAGTGGTCGCAGCTAACCAGTTACCAGTTCCGGTCGTGGGAGTGGCCTGGATGAATGTCCGGGTATGTGGCCAAGATCTAGGTAGGAAAGGCATTGTGGTGGTACAGGAGTCACATGAAGTAAAGGTCCCTGTCATTTTGGGGATGAATGTGTTAAAAGAATTAGATCAGATCCTCTTTGAAAAGAAAGGTCACGGTTATTGGAAAGAAACCACCACCCATCGGCCTACTCAAACAGCTTTCCAGCGGCTGATCCGGACATGTGGCTTACAGAAAAGTTCAGATGCACATCGTCCTCTGGCTCGAATTTCAGTTCCTTTGCATACAAAAGTCACACTGCCACCCAGTCGGGAGACAATAGTGTCCATGCCCGTAGGCACCTGTCGGAAACTAGAGGGCATAGCTGTGTTGGTAGAACCACTGCAGGCAGCCGAAGGAGGTGTTGATCCGCTAGTGGCCCGTTCCTTGGCAATAGTTCGCAATGGAAGAGTACCACTTCGATGTGTAAACACTCAGGACCAGAGTGTGGACCTGACCCCAGGGAGGCTGCTGGCTAACATCTATGTGACTCCGGAGGAAGTAAGGAAAGTAACTCCAATGCAGCTGAAGCCGACTGAAAGGGATGAGTGGACCGTAACTGTGTCCATGGGAGAAGATGAGGAACCCACCTCTGAATGGAATGGCTGTGCAATTCGAGAACAGATGAAGATGGATGCAAGTTCATGTTCTCTGGAATGGGTGCAGAAGGTAGATGAGCTGTTGTGGGAGAACCGAGCCACCTTTGCACGGTATGCTGAAGATTTTGGATGTACCACAGGGATCTACCATGAGATTCCCACAGGAGACACTCCTCCAATTAGAGAGCGCTACCGACAAATTCCTCCACAGTTGTATCAGGAAGTGAAAGAACTGTTAGCTAAGATGCTACAGGGTGGGATCATCCAAGAAAGCCAGAGTCCCTGGGCGGCTCCTGTGGTGTTAGTAAGAAAAAAAGATGGGTCCATCCGATTTTGCGTAGACTATCGGAAGTTAAACGCTTGCACCGTACGAGATTCCTACCCCTTGCCACGGATTGAGGAGTCCCTCTCAGCGCTAGGGAGAGCCCGGTACTTCTCCTCACTAGATCTGGCTAGTGGGTATTGGCAGGTGCTGATGGCCACAAAAGACAAGGAGAAGACGGCATTCATCTTGCCCATGGGACTATACGAATTTAACCGGATGCCCTTCGGGTTGACAAATGCACCCGGAACGTTTCAGCGGTTGATGGAGAAATGTCTCGGTGACTTCAACTTTGAGTTCACTCTCATCTACTTGGATGACATTATAGTGTATTCTGCGACCTTTGAAGACCATCTCCACCAGTTGGGGCAAGTATTTCGAAGATTGCGGGAACATGGGCTCAAATTGAAACCCAGTAAATGTCGGTTGTTCCAATCTGAAATTGATTACTTGGGTCACCGCGTATCAGGAGAAGGGGTGAGACCATCAAGAGACAAGATAGCGGCTGTTCAAGATTGGCCGATACCGACTACCCTGCGAGAAGTGAGGGCGTTCCTTGGAGTAGCCGGTTACTATCGACGGTTTATTAAGGATTTCGCCAAGGTAGCAGCACCACTTAATGCTCTCCTACGAGGCACATCCGGTGGTCCAAAGAACCGGTCCGTGAAGTGGGGACCTGAACAGGAACAAGCCTTCCAGGCATTGAAGGATGCACTGACAACAGCCCCAATCTTGGCATATGCTGATTACCACTTGCCGTTCCAGCTATATACAGATGCAAGCCTGTATGGTCTTGGAGCAGTGCTTTCCCAGCTTCAGGATGGCCAGGAGAGGGTCATAGCGTACGGCAGCCGGTCTTTGAGAGATTCTGAAAGAAACCCCGAGAATTATAGTTCATTTAAATTGGAGCTGTTGGCACTGGTATGGGCCATGACCGAGAAATTCTCTGAATATTTGACCGGTGCTGAAGTTTTAGTACTGACTGACAACAACCCACTAGCTCACCTGGAAAATGCCAAGCTCGGGGCGTTAGAGCAGAGGTGGATAGCCCGAATGTCTACATTCAATTACCGCATTAAGTATCGGTCCAAGACAGAGAACCAGAATGCTGACGGACTTTCTAGGGTAACTGCCCAGACCCCCACAGAAGACGTGGATCATGAGTTGGAGCATGTGGAGGTGCCCGATTTCAGCAGATTTTCACAGGCCTTGACCGCCACTAATCAGTTTGAGATGGAGGGGACTGAAATGGCTCCTTTCTTTGGTCCCTCACGACAGGAATGGGCACAGATACAACAGACCCATGAGGGGCTGGCGCAGATGATCAAGTGTGTTGAGAAAGGCCAGAAGCCCTGTAGAGAGGAAAGAGAACGACTGACACGTGAGATATTATCTGTTTTGAGTCAGTGGGAAAAGTTGGAGATGAAAAATGGAGTGCTATGCCGAAAGATCTATTTACCTTCTGAGATCGACATTCGATACCAAATTGTGGTGCCTAGTGAACTGGCTCGCTCCTTGGCAGTTGAGGCTCATAATAAGAATGGACATTTTGGTCATGAGAAGACCTTTCGTTGGTTACAGCGACTGATTTACTGCCCTGGTCTTCGTCAAATGGTCGAAGAAGTATGCCGCAGCTGTCGAACTTGTGAGATCCATAAGGCAATAGAACAGAGAGCTCCCCTGCAAACCATCGTGACCCAGGAACCTTTAGAAATCGTCATGATAGACTATCTAATGGTGGGCCCATCCAATAGCGGACACCAGTATTGCCTCGTAATGGTGGATCACTTCACCAAATTTGCGGTGGTAACCGCCACCAAGGACCAGACAGCTGAGTCAGCAGCTCGTGCTCTGTGCCAAGATTTCATTCGAGTATATGGGTGCCCCCAACGCATCCACTCCGACCAGGGCGCCTGCTTTGAGGGACACGTAATGAAAGAAGTTCAACGTATCTACGGGATAAAGAAGTCGCACACGACTCCATACCACCCTCAGGGAAATGGGGCCTGTGAAAGATTCAACAGAACTCTGCTACAGATGCTGCGGACTCTGGAGGAAGACAAGAAGTTACAGTGGCCTCAGTTCTTGTCTGAAATGGTGTGGGCCTATAACAATCAGGTCCATTCTACAACGGGGTACTCTCCTTATACACTTCTCTTTGGGCGGTCTGGGCGAAGTATAGGAGAATTACAGTTAAATGATGTGGATGGGTTCCCTCCGAGGGATCCAACCTCTTGGGTGCGGGCGCATCGGCAGAGACTTGAGACGATCCATCGATTGGTGCGGCAGCGCCTGCAAAACATCCCCATCCTGATAAGACCCCAGTGCAAGAAGCACCATTGCAACCAGGCGACCTGGTGCTAGTTCGTGTCAAGAAACCCCAAGGGAAATTGGAAAGCAGATGGGAGGCTTTGCCGTATCGTGTTGTTGGCCGCAAGTATGCGAATGGGCCAGTGTACCAGGTCCAGAAAGAAGGAACTGATTGTGTTCGAGTACTTCACCGAAATATGTTGCGCCTGTGTCATTCTGAAGGGACAAATCACGATGGGCCTGCCAATGTGAATGAGCTCCCACAGTCAGAGAATGGAGGTGCGGAATGGGCCTCCGACGAGGAGGATGATTGTTGGCCGATCCCTGCTCCTGGGGATGTTCCACCTGTGACTACTGTATCTCCGGCCTGTGCCCCCTCTGGTGCGGAATCCGCTGGTCCTTCTCAGCCCATAGCTGCAGCACCCCATAATATACCACCGGTCCTCAGACGGACCACTAGGCCAAATGCTGGTATTCCCCCTGTTCGGTATGCGCAGGATGAGTTTGTTTGGCCTGCCATACATCGGTATACTACCACCCTGTGCATAAAAGTACAACCCTCTGGATATACAGTCATAGGCAGGGACTGCCAATCTTAAAGTGGGGGGGGAATATGTAAGAGACAGCCAATGTTGTCTTAAGCTTCATTTGTCTGTATAAACTGTTAATGTTGAATGTATTTCTGTGATTCTGTTCCTTTAAGACAGCAGCCATTGTAATTGTGACATGATGCTGGAGTGAGACCCCCCCCCTTTTATGTCAGCCTGCCTGTTCTGCAGACAGAGTGTGAGCAGAGAAGCAGGAAGTGACGAGACAGAGAGCAGCAGCCATCTTGGCAAGTGTTGTATTGAACTGGTGTGGAGATTTTTCTGTACAGCTAAGCTGTATCTTGGTCCAGAGACAAACAGAGTGTAAAGAGACAACAGGACTAGTGAGTCCACGTGAAAGGAACTGTGCTCAGTGGCTGATCAGTGAGACTGACATTGTGACTGTGTATATGGATACCACAGATAGAGACTCGCAGTGCTGTTGATGTACTGGACGGCACCTGCTAAATCCCGGCTTACATCCCAGCTCAGTGTATGGATTCGGCAGGACTGTCAGTGTGCTGAGTGGAATCTGCTGTTGGATTACATTGCATTCAGTTGGTTTCCCTGTCTGTTAAAGAGGACTTCATTTCTCCTGAGATCCTGATAACAGTGAGGAGAGGACGCTTCACTATAAAAGAAAGGAACGACTTTGGGCCCCACCGCGCGCTTCTACGGACTGTAAGCGGTCCACCTGGACCACTGGGGAAAAGGGGGTGCACCCAAATGTGAAGTCAGGGTCAGTTAGGGATAGTTTTGAGTATATTGTTCATTCAGTGTCCATACTGCAGAAGTGGACAGAGTAAAAGTAGAAACCATTGCAGAATTTGCCTTGAAATTGTTCATGCTATATTGTATATTTTGCTTGTCTTTAGCCCTGTCATTTTACCTTTAACTAGCCTTTATTAACTTATAGTAAATATATATTTTTTTCTTGAACTACCGCGTGTGCGTTCATTTCTGGTGGCGGAGTCCAAACCACCTGCCTTGCTCTCGGTTCACACACTCACAACCTGAGACCCCAAATGTGCTACTACCCCAGTACCTTCAGGTAACAGTCCACAGTCCTGCTGAGATGACCTGCCTCCTGGGACTTGTGGTGTCTGCACAGATGCTACTTCAGGCAGGGGTCCATGATCTTGCTCTAAAGTGCTGGTTGCTGGTACTTGTGGTGCCTTGCCAGGAACTGCTGCAGGTCTTTGCTGTGGCCCGGCATTAGCTGATCCTTCCCCATACAAATTCCCTTCCTTAAAAGGGAAACTTGCTGGCTGCAGAATAGGCTTTGCATGGGACTGCTGGCCGCCATCTTGAGAGGGTTCAGACCTAGAGCGAGATGATGGTGACTTCTGGTATTCCTGGAATCGCTGCTGGTTTCTGTACGATTCTCCCACCGGCCCCATTTGCTCCAGTACAGTCTCGGTCTCCCGTACGTTATCGGCGAGCTCTTTCGCCAGTGCGCTCAGCTTCTTGTCCACTCCTTCCTCTAACCAAGGTCTAGCAGCCCTTATTTTGTAGGCGCAGTCAATCTGTCTCTGCAGAGATATTTTACCTGCCTTTAATGTCTCCAGTCTCCTGACCAGTGCTGGGATCTCGTCTGCCAGGCGCAGTTCAGGTGCTCGCTCCGCCATTGTAACACTCTCTCCATTATTGGGTAGTTTTGCAGGCTGGTTACTCACAGTATGGCTTCTGGTCGGTGTAGCCTGTGACTTCTGGCCTGCTGCGGCTGTTGTCACTGCCATGGGGCCACAATCTGCAGGTTGGGGACTATGTCCCGGTTTGTTCCCAGTGACCGCACTACTAGTACCATGAGGCCTTCCTGCTGGTCTCACTTTGGTCACATCCACAGCCTTCACTACAGTTTTGCAGTTTCCACTGCCAGATCTTGTCCGCTCAGACCGCACCAGTACAGGCCGCTGCATGTTCTCCTGCATGGTCTGTTTCTCCAGGGACGTTCTCCTCTGTCTGCAGGAGGGTGGAGTGGACGGGACACCTGTAACCTGTAATGGCGTCTGCACAGGCTGCACGGCTTGCTTCTTCTTACAATCAGGTATTCTGTCTGGATGCTGCACAATTACTTTGGTAGGTTGTTGCACCGTACCTCTGCTTGCTTCTGCTACTGCTTTCTTTGCAATCACTTTCTTCCCATCTTGACTTGCACTGGGACTGCTCACACTCTGGACATTACTTCCATTCCTGGAGACTTTGGGATTTTCATCCACTTTCTCAGTTGTCTGGGAGTTGTTTCCCAGAGTAGGCCTTGGAGCCTGGGCCTTGCTAGGGGAGCTGCCCCACCCAGGGTGGCCCCGCCCTGGGCTTTCTCCAGACATCAGGAGACTCAGGAGAGCTACAGAAACACAACCTCACAGCTAGGAGGCAGTATTATAGTAGTTATATTCTTGTACATAGGGGGTAGTATTATAGTAGTTATATTCTTGTATATAGGAGCAGTATTATAGTAGTTATATTCTTGTACATGTTTTTGGGGTTTTTTTTTTGGGTTTTTGTTTTTTCTGCAAGGGGCAGTATTATAGTAGTTATATTCTTGTACATAGGAGCAGTATTATAGTAGTTATATTCTTGTACATAGGAGTAGTATTATAGTAGTTATATTCTTGTACATAGGAGTAGTATTATAGTAGTTATATTCTTGTACATAGGGGCAGTATTATAGTAGTTATATTCTTGTATATAGGAGTAGTATTATAGTAGTTATATTCTTGTACATAGGAGTAGTATTATAGTAGTTATATTCTTGTACATAGGGGGCAGTATTATAGTAGTTATATTCTTGTACATAGGAGCAGTATTATAGTAGTTATAGTCTTGTACATAGGGGGCAGTATTATAGTAGTTATATTCTTGTATATAGGAGTAGTATTATAGTAGTTATATTCTTGTACATAGGAGCAGTATTATAGTAGTTATATTCTTGTACATAGGAGCAGTATTATAGTAGTTATATTCTTGTACATAGGGGGCAGTATTATAGTAGTTATATTCTTGTACATAGGAGCAGTATTATAGTAGTTATATTCTTGTACATAGGAGGTAGTATTATAGTAGTTATATTCTTGTACATAGTAGCAGTATTATAGTAGTTATATTCTTGTACATAGGAGCAGTATTATAGTAGTTATATTCTTGTACATAGGAGGTACTATTATAGCAGTTATATTCTTGTACATAGGAGTATTATTATATTAGATATATTCTTGTACATAGGAGGTAGTATTATAGTAGTTATATTCTTGTACATAGGAGCAGTATTATAGTAGTTATATTCTTGTACATAGGAGTTGTATTATAGTAGTTATATTCTTGTACATAGGAGGTAGTATTATAGTAGTTATATTCTTGTACATAGGAGCAGTATTATAGTAGTTATATTCTTGTACATAGGAGGTAGTATTATAGTAGTTATATTCTTGTACATAGGAGCAGTATTATAGTAGTTATATTCTTGTACATAGGAGCGGTATTATAGTAGTTATATTCTTGTACATAGGAGTAGTATTATAGTAGTTATATTCTTGTACATAGGAGGGGCGCGGGCAGTATTATAGTAGTTATATTCTTGTACATAGGAGGTAGTATTATAGTAGTTATATTCTTGTACATAGGAGCAGTATTATAGTAGTTATATTCTTGTACATAGGGGCAGTATTATAGTAGTTATATTCTTGTACATAGGAGGTAGTATTATAGTAGTTATATTCTTGTACATAGGAGGTAGTATTATAGTAGTTATATTCTTGTACATAGGGGCAGTATTATAGTAGTTATATTCTTGTACATAGGAGGTAGTATTATAGTAGTTATATTCTTGTACATAGGGGGCAGTATTATAGTTGTTATATTCTTGTACATAGGGGCAGTATTATAGTAGTTATATTCTTGTACATAGGAGGTAGTATTATAGTAGTTATATTCTTGTACATAGGGAGCAGTATTATAGTAGTTATATTCTTATACATAGGAGCAGTATTATAGTAGTTATATTCTTGTACATAGGAGGTAGTATTATAGTAGTTATATTCTTGTACATAGGGAGCAGTATTATAGTAGTTATATTCTTGTACATAGGAGCAGTATTATAGTAGTTATATTCTTGTACGTAGGAGGTAGTATTATAGTAGTTATATTCTTGTACATAGGAGCAGTATTATAGTAGTTATATTCTTGTACATAGGAGTATTATTATATTAGATATATTCTTGTACATAGGAGGTAGTATTATAGTAGTTATATTCTTGTACATAGGAGCAGTATTATAGTAGTTATATTCTTGTACATAGGAGGTAGTATTATAGTAGTTATATTCTTGTACATAGGAGCAGTATTATAGTAGTTATATTCTTGTACATAGGAGGTAGTATTATAGTAGTTATATTCTTGTACATAGGAGCAGTATTATAGTAGTTATATTCTTGTACATAGGAGCAGTATTATAGTAGTTATATTCTTTTACATAGGAGTAGTATTATAGTAGTTATATTCTTGTACATAGGAGCAGTATTATAGTAGTTATATTCTTGTACATAGGGGCAGTATTATAGTAGTTATTTTGTAATAAAGTAGTATTATAGTAGTTATATTTTGTGGGGTGGTTTTGTGTTATATTCTTGTACATAGGAGCAGTATTATATTAGTTATATTCTTGTACATAGGAGCAGTATTATAGTAGTTATATTCTTTTACATAGGAGTAGTATTATAGTAGTTATATTCTTGTACATAGGAGCAGTATTATAGTAGTTATAGTCCTGTACATAGGAGCAGTATTATAGTAATTATATTCTTGTACATAGGAGGATAGGAGGTAGTATTATAGTAGTTATATTCTTGTACATAGTAGTATTATAGTAGTTATATTCTTGTACATAGGAGCAGTATTATAGTAGTTATATTCTTTTACATAGGAGTAGTATTATAGTAGTTATATTCTTGTACATAGGAGCAGTATTATAGTAGTTATAGTCCTGTACATAGGAGCAGTATTATAGTCATTATATTCTTGTACATAGGAGGTAGTATTATAGTAGTTATATTCTTGTACATAGGACCAGTATTATAGTAGTTATATTCTTGTACATAGGAGCAGTATTATAGTAGTTATATTCTTTTACATAGGAGTAGTATTATAGTAGTTATATTCTTGTACTTAGGAGCAGTATTATAGTAGTTATAGTCCTGTACATAGGAGCAGTATTATAGTAATTATATTCTTGTACATAGGAGGTAGTATTATAGTAGTTATATTCTTGTACATAGGAGGTAGTATTATAGTAGTTATATTCTTGTACATAGGAGTAGTATTATAGTAGTTATATTCTTGTACATAGGAGCAGTATTATAGTAGTTATATTCTTTTACATATGAGGCAGTATTATAGTAGTTATATTCTTGTACATAGGGGCAGTATTATGGTAGTTATATTCTTGTACATAGGAGCAGTATTATAGTAGTTATATTCTTGTACATAGGAGCAGTATTATAGTAGTTATATTCTTGTACATAGGGGGCAGTATTATAGTAGTTATATTCTTGTACATAGGAGGCAGTATTATAGTAGTTATATTCTTGTACATAGGAGCAGTATTATAGTAGTTATATTCTTGTACATAGGAGGCAGTATTATAGTAGTTATATTCTTGTACATAAGAGTAGTATTATAGTAGTTATATTCTTGTACATAGGAGTAGTATTATAGTAATTATATTCTTGTACATAGGAGCAGTATTATAGTAGTTATATTCTTGTACATAGGAGGTAGTATTATAGTAGTTATATTCTTGTACATAGGAGTAGTATTATAGTAGTTATATTCTTGTACATAGGAGTAGTATTATAGTAGTTATATTCTTGTACATAGGAGCAGTATTATAGTAGTTATATTCTTGTACATAGGAGGTAGTATTATAGTAGTTATATTCTTGTATATAGGAGCAGTATTATAGTAGTCATATTCTTGTACATAGGAGGCAGTATTATAGTAGTTATATTCTTGTACATAGTAGCAGTATTATAGTAGTTATATTCTTGTACATAGGAGCAGTATTATAGTAGTTATATTCTTGTACATAGGTGTAGTATTATAGTAGTTATAGTCTTGTACATAGGAGGTAGTATTATAGTAGTTATATTCTTGTACATAGGAGCAGTATTATAGTAGTTATATTCTTGTACATAGGAGCAGTATTATAGTAGTTATATTCTTGTACATAGGAGTAGTATTATAGTAGTTATATTCTTGTACATAGGAGTAGTATTATAGTAGTTATATTCTTGTACATAGGGGCAGTATTATAGTAGTTATATTCTTGTACATAGGGGCAGTATTATAGTAGTTATATTCTTGTACATAGGAGTAGTATTATAGTAGTTATATTCTTGTACATAGGGGGGCAGTATTATAGTAGTTATATTCTTGTACATAGGAGGCAGTATTATAGTAGTTATATTCTTGTACATAGGAGGTAGTATTATAGTAGTTATATTCTTGTACATAGGAGCAGTATTATAGTAGTTATATTCTTGTACATAGGAGTAGTATTATAGTAGTTATATTCTTGTACATAGGAGCAGTATTATAGTAGTTATATTCTTGTACATAGGAGCAGTATTATAGTAGTTATATTCTTGTACATAGGAGCAGTATTATAGTAGTTATATTCTTGTACATAGGAGGTAGTATTATAGTAGTTATATTCTTGTACATAGGAGCAGTATTATAGTAGTTATATTCTTGTACATAGGAGCAGTATTATAGTAGTTATATTCTTGTACATAGGGGTAGTATTATAGTAGTTATATTCTTTTGTACATAGCAGTATTATAGTAGTTATATTCTTGTACATAGGAGCAGTATTATAGTAGTTATATTCTTGTACATAGGAGCAGTATTATAGTAGTTATATTCTTGTACATAGGAGCAGTATTATAGTAGTTATATTCTTGTACATAGGAGCAGTATTATAGTAGTTATATTCTTGTTTTGATATAGAAATGTTCTCTCAGCAGTTTTTCTGGTTTTATACATGCTATATGGGATTTTTTTTTTCTTAAATGTTAAGTGAAATATTTTTCTTGAAATCTGATAGGAATCGATTTGGCTCCTGCTGTTTTTTTACATGGGAATATACTGGGATGTTGTAGTTGTAGATCTTGGTGCTCAAGCTTTTCAGGAAATTTCTCACTTTCCCAGCCCAACCCCCAACCTTCATATCTTGAGACTCCTGCTTGGTGTATGTGACGCTTATCTTATCTGTCTCTTTATCTTTCAGCTCAGGTCACTGATATCGACATGTCAGCCATTATATAGAAATAATTCCCAAGAATTCTTTTCTTCTCTGTGTATTTAACCCTTTATGACACCGAGTAGTTTGGACATTATTGCTCAGCGACTTTTTTTCTTATTTTCTTTCTCCTCCTTCCAAATTTTTTTCTGTCTTCTAGTATTCTTGGTGTGATAGTTGCATTTATTTGCGGCCTCCTGCCTATCCATATTACATATAGAGATACAATGTGCGATATCCTGTAATACAGAGAACTGGTGATCTGCAGATCCAAGATCCAAGAGCAAGAAAAACTGATCAAAAAGTCCTACTCACCAAAAAGATAAAAACATAATAAAAACTTGCAAACAAAGAGCCCTGATAAAGGTACATCAAATAAAACAGAAAAAAGTTTTATATATATACAATGGGGAAAAAAAAGTATTTAGTCAGCCACCAATTGTGCAAGTTCTCCCACTTATAAAGATGAGGCCGGCCTGTAATTGTCATGATAGGTAGACCTCAACTATGAGAGACAAAATGAGAAAACTAATCCAGAAAATCACATTGTCTGATTTTTTTAAATTATTTATTTGCAAATTATGGTGGAAAATAAGTATTTGGTCACCTACAAACAAGCAAGATTTCTGTCTCTCCCAGCCCTGTAACTTCTCCTTTAAGAGGCTCCTCTGTCCTCCACTCATTACCTGTAGTAATGGCTCCTGTGTGACATTGTTATCAGTATAAAAGACTCCTGTCCACAACCTCAAACAGTCACACTCCAAACTCCACTATGGTGAAGACCAAAGAGCTGTGGAAGGACCAGAAACAAAATGGTAGCCCTGCACCAGGCTGGGAAGACTGAATCTGCAATAGGCAAGCAGCTTGGTGTGAAGAAATCACCTGTGGGAGCAATAATTAGAAAATGGAAGACATACAAGACCACTGATAATCTCCCTCCATCAGGGGCTCCACGCAAGATCTCACCCCGTGGGGTCAAAATGATCACAAGAACGGTGAGCAAAAATCCCAGAACCCCACGGGGGACCTAGTGAGTGACCTGCAGAAAGCTGGGACTAACGTAACAAAGGCTACCGTCAGTAACACACTACGCCGCCAGGGACTCAGATCCTGCAGTGCCAGACGTGTCCCCCTGCTTAAGCCAGTACATATCCGGGCCCGTCTGAAGTTTGCTAGAGAGCATCTGGATGTTCCAGAAGAGTATTGGGAGAATGTCATATGGTCAGATGAAACCAAAGTACAACTGTTTGGTAGAAACACAACTCGTGATGTTTGGAGGAGAGTGAATGCTGAGTTGTATCCAGAGAACACCATACCTACTGTGAAGCATGGGGGGGCAACATCATGTATGGGGCTGTTTCTCTGCAAAGGGACCAGGACGACTGATCCGTGTACATGAAAGAATGAATGGGGCCATGTATGGTGAGATTGTGAGTGCAAACCTCCTTCCATCAGCAAGGGCACTGAAGATGAAACGTGGCTGGGTCTTTCAGCATGACAATGATCCCAAGCACACCGCCAGGACAACGAAGGAGCGGCTTCGTAAGAAGCATTTCAAGGTCCTGGAGTGGCCTAGCCAGTCTCCAGATCTCAGCCCCATAGAAAACCTTTGGAGGGGAGTAGAAAGTCCGTGTTGTCCAGCGACAGCCCCAAAACATCCCTGCTCTAGAGGAGATCTGCATGGAGGAATGGGCCAACATACCAGCAACAGTGTGTGCCAACCTTGTGAGGACTTACAGGAAACGTTTCACCTCTGTCATTGCCAACAAAGGAGATAGAACAAAGGATTGAGAGGAACTTTTGTTATTGACCAAATACTTATTTTCCACCATAATTTGCAAATAAATTCTTTAAAAATCAGCCAATGTGATTTTCTGGATTAGTTTTCTCATTTTGTCTCTCATAGTTGAGGTCTACCTATGATGACAATTACAGGCCGGCCTCATCTTTATAAGTGGGAGAACTTGTACAATTGGTGGCTGACTAAATACTTTTTTCCCCCACTGTATATAGTATCATTGTAACACACCATACTAAGCTGCCCTGTCATGTGTAATAAAGAGTGAACCATAAAAAAAAATGCCAAAAAATAATAATAGCTAATGAGACATTATATGTACCCTGAAATGGTAGCTAGAAAAAGTACAAAAGTTGGAATGCAGAGAAGGAACATGCCATGGCAGCCCCTCGGACTCTGCAATCTCATCACAGGGGATCCAAGGGGTGTGTGTGGGGGGTGCTCTTGCCCCAAACCACCCATTTGCTATGATCGCTACTTATCATGGCATCTGAGGGGTTAAGCAGATGGAGTATTTTCTGCTGCTTAGTCCCGGATCGTGGCTGTGTAATTCATGTCATGCTGCAGGCCCCGTCCCTGTCCCTGAGGCTAAACCATACTATTATGGGACTGAGCACATATATAAGCTCAGCGTAATTGTACGGCACAGAGCGGGAAGGGGTAAACAAAGAGCAACAGGTGCAGTGGGATTTAATAAAGCATGTGAGCACTAGTCCCAGCAAAGAAAAAACATGTCTTTTCAGGATAACTGATATCTGGTTTCTTATTAGTTTTCTAGGGAATATTTTGGATTTTTTTTATCGGTTTTGTGGAATTTTCTATAAATCTCGAGTTTGGACGACCACGTACTGGGGGTCTCTTCTGATCCTGGAGAACAGTCCTACTCACCGTCCCTCACCTGGGATCCCTTCTGGTGTCCATTGCTCCTTTGTGGGCATCTTTAATAGTCTTTGGAACTCTCTTCTGCCCTCCTGGATGATGTCACCTGATTAGTAGTGGGGGGCAGGCTGTGAACCCCTGAAGATAAGATGTTACTATAAAGCTGTAGATATCCCCTGCCACAACCACAGAAAAGTGAAGACGAAGTTGATGAAACCAAAGATACCGGTGACTTACTGTATTGGTCATGACCAAAGACTGAGGATGTGCCAGTCCAAGATGGCTGCCATGTCCAGTCATGGTCAGGTGCACTTAGAGCCTGTTCAGATTGCTATGTGTTATGCTTTGCGCTGCCAGGTATGGACACCTTTAGACTGTGTGTGAGCCTGGGATCAGTAACCACTAAGTTTTGTGCCTCTACGTAGCCAAATAGCACTCAAGCCTGGTACCCATGTGTGACTGCAGCCGCCAAGCTCTGAGCGTTAGGAGATGTTCAGACGTAGGAAGCTGACACAGAATTTGAGGCGGAATCATTTCAATGGGAGGCAGCAGCTGATTCTTCAGGCCGATTCCACCTGGGAACTCCCACTCACATGAATGGGAGGCAGAAAATAAACCTTTACCGTTATTTGACAGAATTTGATTTATAATTGGAATTTGTCAAACTCTGTCAGCGGAATTTGACCGTGCCCAATAAAGGCAAAATACAGCAGCACTCCTCTCCAAGATCCACTTCAAATTCAGCATCAAAATCTGCGTCGGTTTCTGTCAAGCAGAATAAAATCTTATACTCTGACCATGAAGCATTGGGCCCCCTCCTGAAGTAAAGTTTATTCCAAGTTCTTGACTGGATCTCTATTTACTTTCTCGTACTCATACGGAGCGCCATAGTAGTAGTATCAAGGGCCACACATTGAACTGACCCTTTTAGAGGGTAGAGTCGCCCAGATACGGTGTTCTTGGAGGTGCCAGGAGATGGAATCCGGCATCCATACCTTTGGGGCTTGTCTATGGCAGACTCTCAAGCCTCACCTCGTAGACCGTCCATTCTTTATTCCAAACTCGACATTGCTTGGAGAATTAGGTTGGATCAATGAGATTACACGACAATGATCCATCTGCCCTTGAGGCAATGGACATTTCATCTTCAGTACTTGTCACTAAGTCTCTTTGATACCAGAAGCCCTTGGACGTCTTTGTTCCTGGGGCTCAAGTTGTACAAGAAGAAGTGGCCACTTCCATCCATTCGGATATTTGTTCAGATTTCCGAGGAAGTGTAATGGCAAACATCTTCAGGCCCTTGACCCAAGTGTCTTGTCAAGAATCTCCTGGTCTTCCTGAAGCTGTTAATGAATAGCCGTTCTGTCAAGATCCCACAAAACCTCCCAAATGATGGCTTATTCTTAATGTGTGCTGCAGAACTCCAGAGTCCAAGTCATGGTCCTTGTCACATGTAGTGGTGGATACATCAAAGACCTAATGGGAGTGCACGTGTTAAGGACATTGCTGTGTACACTGTAGTACAAGGCAATCGTACAGATTCTCGATGTATTGATGCATCATTTTATCCCTGTATGAACTCGGCCTTAACCATGAGGATGTGACCCCCATTCAGCATCTGATACTGTCTCAAAAGATCTCACGTTCCCTCCACTAGAACCTTATACAGCGAGAATGTTCTGTGGCGACCCTGAGGTTTTATGTTGCATGTAACATCTTTCCCGTCATATAATAATACCATAATTACAGTGCTAGGCTCAGGCCCTGCTTCGAGGGCGCAGAGCGCTGAAAGTTCATGGTCTTCAGGGCTTCTCGAGGCTGGAAACAAGGAGTGAAATGCTGCGATTTACAGCTGTCGAGAGGAAACGGCTGATCGCTGCGAAGAGGAAAACACATTAGCTCATATTTATGTGTTAATCCATGTAAAACTAATGAGGCATCACCTGCGAGGTGTCATATATGCCCGGCGCGGCCGCTACAACGCAGCTGACAATGCAAAGTGCACGTATCCAGGCTGCGATCAGGCACAATGTGAATTGTTTGCTCTTACACTTCTCTGCCGCGATTTACTCTTTATCTACATCTGTTGTTTCCCTGGTTAATAGTTCACCATGAGTAATACCAGGAATGAATCTGCACATTCAATAGTAGCAGCACAATATAAACCCATATCAATAGGGGGGGTGGGGGGGGGGGGGGGGTGGGGTGGCCACTCCAGGAAAAGAAGGTCTACTATAATGCTGCTCCTATGTCAGGAATATAAGTACTAGAATACTACTCCTAATGTCAAGAATATAAGTACTGTAATACTCTGCCAGTCCAAGAATATAGGAGTACAAATAGTATTAAGTACTATAATACTGCCCCTATGTACAAGCATATAACTACTATAATACTGCTCCTATGTACAAGAATATAACTACTATAATACTGCTCCTATGTACAAGAATATAACTACTATAATACTACCTCCTATGTACAAGAATATAACTACTATAATACTACCTCCTATGTACAAGAATATAACTACTATAATACTGCCTCCTATGTACAAGAATATAACTACTATAATACTGCCTCCTATGTACAAGAATATAACTACTATAATACTGCTCCTATGTACAAGAATATAACTACTATAATACTGCTCCTATGTACAAGAATATAACTACTATAATACTGCTCCTATGTACAAGAATATAACTACTATAATACTGCTCCTATGTACAAGAATATAACTACTATAATACTGCTCCTATGTACAAGAATATAACTACTATAATACTACGTATCTACTATTCCTATGTACAAGAATATAACTACTATAATACTGCTCCTATGTACAAGAATATAACTACTATAATACTGCTCCTATGTACAGACAGAATATAACTACTATAATACTACTCCTATGTACAGAAGAATATAACTACTATAATACTGCTCCTATGTACAAGAATATAACTACTATAATACTGCTCCTATGTACAAGAATATAACTACTATAATACTACCTCCTATGTACAGAGAATATAACTACTATAATACTGCTCCTATGTACAAGAATATAACTACTATAATACTGCTCCTATGTACAAGAATATAACTACTATAATACTGCTCCTATGTACAAGAATATAACTACTATAATACTACTCCTATGTACAAGAATATAACTACTATAATACTGCCCCTATGTACAAGAATATAACTACTATAATACTGCTCCTATGTACAAGAATATAACTACTATAATACTGCTCCTATGTACAAGAATATAACTACTATAATACTGCCCCTATGTACAAGAATATAACTACTATAATACTGCTCCTATGTACAAGAATATAACTACTATAATACTACTCCTATGTACAAGAATATAACTACTATAATACTGCCTCCTATGTACAAGAATATAACTACTATAATACTGCTCCTATGTACAAGAATATAACTACTATAATACTACTCCTATGTACAAGAATATAACTACTATAATACTGCTCCTATGTACAAGAATATAACTACTATAATACTGCTCCTATGTACAAGAATATAACTACTATAATACTGCTCCTATGTACAAGAATATAACTACTATAATACTGCCTCCTATGTACAAGAATATAACTACTATAATACTGCCTCCTATGTACAAGAATATAACTACTATAATACTGCTCCTATGTACAAGAATATAACTACTATAATACTGCCTCCTATGTACAAGAATATAACTACTATAATACTGCTCCTATGTACAAGAATATAACTACTATAATACTGCCCCTATGTACAAGAATATAACTACTATAATACTGCCTCCTATGTACAAGAATATAACTACTATAATACTGCTCCTATGTACAAGAATATAACTACTATAATACTGCCCCTATGTACAAGAATATAACTACTATAATACTACCTCCTATGTACAAGAATATAACTACTATAATACTGCCTCCTATGTACAAGAATATAACTACTATAATACTGCCCCTATGTACAAGAATATAACTACTATAATACTACTCCTATGTACAAGAATATAACTACTATAATACTGCTCCTATGTACAAGAATATAACTACTATAATACTGCCCCTATGTACAAGAATATAACTACTATAATACTGCTCCTATGTACAAGAATATAACTACTATAATACTGCTCCTATGTACAAGAATATAACTACTATAATACTGCTCCTATGTACAAGAATATAACTACTATAATACTGCCTCCTATGTACAAGAATATAACTACTATAATACTGCTCCTATGTACAAGAATATAACTACTATAATACTGCTCCTATGTACAAGAATATAACTACTATAATACTGCCCCCTATGTACAAGAATATAACTACTATAATACTGCCTCCTATGTACAAGAATATAACTACTATAATACTGCCTCCTATGTACAAGAATATAACTACTATAATACTGCCTCCTATGTACAAGAATATAACTACTATAATACTGCTCCTATGTACAAGAATATAACTACTATAATACTACTCCTATGTACAAGAATATAACTACTATAATACTACCTCCTATGTACAAGAATATAACTACTATAATACTGCTCCTATGTACAAGAATATAACTACTATAATACTGCTCCTATGTACAAGAATATAACTACTATAATACTACCTCCTATGTACAAGAATATAACTACTATAATACTGCTCCTATGTACAAGAATATAACTACTATAATACTGCTCCTATGTACAAGAATATAACTACTATAATACTACTCCTATGTACAAGAATATAACTACTATAATACTGCTCCTATGTACAAGAATATAACTACTATAATACTGCTCCTATGTACAAGAATATAACTACTATAATACTGCTCCTATGTACAAGAATATAACTACTATAATACTACCTCCTATGTACAAGAATATAACTACTATAATACTGCTCCTATGTACAAGAATATAACTACTATAATACTGCTCCTATGTACAAGAATATAACTACTATAATACTGCCCCTCCTATGTACAAGAATATAACTACTATAATACTCCTCCTATGTACAAGAATATAACTACTATAATACTGCTCCTATGTACAAGAATATAACTACTATAATACTGCTCCTATGTACAAGAATATAACTACTATAATACTGCTCCTATGTACAAGAATATAACTACTATAATACTGCCTCCTATGTACAAGAATATAACTACTATAATACTGCCTCCTATGTACAAGAATATAACTACTATAATACTACCTCCTATGTACAAGAATATAACTACTATAATACTGCTCCTATGTACAAGAATATAACTACTATAATACTGCTCCTATGTACAAGAATATAACTACTATAATACTACTCCTATGTACAAGAATATAACTACTATAATACTGCTCCTATGTACAAGAATATAACTACTATAATACTACTCCTATGTACAAGAATATAACTACTATAATACTGCCCCTATGTACAAGAATATAACTACTATAATACTACTCCTATGTACAAGAATATAACTACTATAATACTGCTCCTATGTACAAGAATATAACTACTATAATACTACTCCTATGTACAAGAATATAACTACTATAATACTGCTCCTATGTACAAGAATATAACTACTATAATACTGCTCCTATGTACAAGAATATAACTACTATAATACTACTCCTATGTACAAGAATATAACTACTATAATACTGCTCCTATGTACAAGAATATAACTACTATAATACTGCTCCTATGTACAAGAATATAACTACTATAATACTGCTCCTATGTACAAGAATATAACTACTATAATACTGCTCCTATGTACAAGAATATAACTACTATAATACTACTCCTATGTACAAGAATATAACTACTATAATACTGCCTCCTATGTACAAGAATATAACTACTATAATACTACCTCCTATGTACAAGAATATAACTACTATAATACTGCTCCTATGTACAAGAATATAACTACTATAATACTGCTCCTATGTACAAGAATATAACTACTATAATACTACCTCCTATGTACAAGAATATAACTACTATAATACTGCTCCTAGCAAGAATATACCTACTATAATACTGCCTCCTAGCTGTGAGGTTGTGTTTCTGTAGCTCTCCTGAGTCTCCTGATGTCTGGAGAAAGCCCAGGGCGGGGCCACCCTGGGTGGGGCAGCTCCCCTAGCAAGGCCCAGGTTCCAAGGCCTACTCTGGGAAACAACTCCCAGACAACTGAGAAAGTGGATGAAAATCCCAAAGTCTCCAGGAATGGAAGTAATGTCCAGAGTGTCAGCAGTCCCAGTGCAAGTCAAGATGGGAAGAAAGTTATTGCAAAGAAAGCAGTAGCAGAAGCAAGCAGAGGTACGGTGCAACAACCTACCAAAGTAATTGTGCAGCATCCAGACAGAATACCTGATTGTAAGAAGAAGCAAGCCGTGCAGCCTGTGCAGACGCCATTACAGGTTACAGGTGTCCCGTCCACTCCACCCTCCTGCAGACAGAGGAGAACGTCCCTGGAGAAACAGACCATGCTGGAGAACATGCAGCGGCCTGTACTGGTGCGGTCTGAGCGGACAAGATCTGGCAGTGGAAACTGCAAAACTGTAGTGAAGGCTGTGGATGAGACCAAAGTGAGACCAGCAGGAAGGCCTCATGGTACCAGTAGTGCGGTCACTGGGAACAAACCGGGACATAGTCCCCAACCTGCAGATTGTGGCCCCATGGCAGTGACAACAGCCGCAGCAGGCCAGAAGTCACAGGCTACACCGACCAGAAGCCAAACTGTGAGTAACCAGCCTGCAAAACTCCCCAATAATGCACAGAGTGTTACAATGGCGGAGCGAGCACCTGAACTGCGCCTGGCAGACGAGATCCCAGCACTGGTCAGGAGACTGGAGACATTAAAGGCGGGTAAAATATCTCTGCAGAGACAGATTGACTGCGCCTACAAAATAAGGGCTGCTAAACCTTGGTTAGAGGAAGGAGTGGACAAGAAGCTGAGCGCACTGGCGAAAGAGCTCGCCGATAACGTACAGGAGACCGAGACTGTACTGGAGCAAATGGGACCGCTGGGAGAATCGTACAGAAACCAGCAGCGATTCCAGGAATACCAGAAGTCACCATCATCTCGCTCTAGGTCTGAACCCTCTCAAGATGGCGGCCAGCAGTCCCATGCAAAGCCTATTCTGCCGCCAGAAAGTTTCCCTTTTAAGGAAGGGAATTTGTATGGGGAAGGATCAGCTAATGCCAAGCCACAGCAAAGACCTGCAGCAGTTCCTGGCAAGGCACCACAAGTCCCAGCAAGCAGCACCTTACAGCAAGATCATGGACCCCTGCCTGAAGTAGCATCTGTGCAGACACCACAAGTCCCAGGAGGCAGGTCATCTCAGCAGGACTGTGGACTGTTACCTGAAGGTACTGGGGTAGTAGCACATTCAGGGTCTCAGGTTGTGAGTGTGTGGGACAGTCTGGACTCTGCTGTGCAAGTCACCAATAGTGACTATAATAACACTGTGGACTCTGCTGTGCAGGACTCTGCTGCCACTGACTATCCATCTAATATGTCTGAGATTATAGATAATCCTGTATGTGATAATGGTGCAGCAGGGGAAAGTGTTTCTGGGGGGATCCTTCACCATCTATGACATTAGACCCCTCTACAGTCCAGTCTCTGGAGTCTGCTGATATCACAGACATAGAGGTTGATGGTGGGGCGGACACCGCACAGTCCAATGTACAGGACTTTCCCCCTCTAGTTACTAATGTAGTAACAGAACCTCCTAGTGCAGGTGCTCAGCAGCCCACACAGCGCCCACAGGCACGCCAAGATGGCGGATCTGGCCATACCTCCTCTGGGAATGCCTGGAGCCGCGGTGCTCCGTCTTTTACATCGAGCACGAACTATACAGGCCAGGCTTTCAAGAGGAGGAATGTAGTCAGGTTTAGGCACAGAGGTGCCAAGGAAGATCTGCCTGATAGAAGGTTTGTGGTCAGAGGGCTCCTATGTACCCAGATGGGCTTCCTGCCGACTGACATCCTGGCAGTGATAAACCTTCCTGACCGCCAGGGGTATGATGTCAGCTTTAAGCTGATGTCTGATCTGGACCGTTTCTGGGCTAATGTCACCAGGTTCAGAGATACTGAGGGTTGGAATAAGTTCAGCTTCATCCCCATCTCTAGGCCAGATACAGCAAGTGTCACCATTGTATTCTGGAATGAGGCCGTTCCCCCTCAGGACATTGTCATCTGGCTCAGGAGACACTGCGACCTCATGTCCTATCTGACTAAGAATAGGGACGAAGACAGGATCTGGACTGGTGGGTGGAAGGTCCTGGTTAAGTTACATCAGCACAACAACGTAACCCAACATCTGCCCAACTCATTCTTTATTGGCCGAGAGAAAGGCGTCTGCTTCTATGCGGGTCAGCCACGCAGATGCTTTAAGTGTGGGAAGGTCGGACATATAGCGAGTGTGTGCACCATGGTAAAATGCAACTTGTGTAATGAAATGGGCCATGTGAGCGCTACCTGCCAAAACATCAGGTGTAACCTGTGTGGTAAGATGGGTCACCCCCACAGGGACTGTCCGGATGCTTGGCACAACATCCGTAGGGATATCCCTGATGAGGACTTGCTGGCAGCGGCTTATGACATACAGGAGGAGGAGGAGGCGCTGTTGTCAGGGTCAGTAGTCACTGAGCCAGAGCCCCAAACAGATACAGGTGATACCACCCAGGGCCAAGCCCAGTCAGGACCCATTGAGGCGACCATGGAGGTTGTTGGGCAGGTTGTACAACCCTCAGTGGCCATCACTTCTCCTGCCCCAACACCCACCGGTACTAAGAGAAGGAAGAAAGACAGATCCAGCCGTAAGCCTGAGGGTGAGTGGTCCACTGTAAAAAAAACCAATTAGGATGAGAGTAGATAAAATGGGCGATGTCACAGCAACGGCAAATAGATTCTATATCCTATCAGAGTCAGACGGGGAAGAGGAACTAGACAGGAAGATCCAACAAATGATGGCAGAGTACGATGAGGAAGAGGGTGATCCTCCTACTAAAAGGAGACCCCGCCGAGCTGAGGTGCAGTCTGAATCAGACATGGAAACAGCAGGTCACCAGGAGAGCTCTGACTCTGATCTATGATGGAGGAAAGTGGATCTAGTGTAAGTTTGATCTATTTAGTTTTACTGTATGTTCTTTAAATTTTCTTCTCAAACAGGTGTGGACTCTTTAAGTTGATTTTGCTTTAAGTATTTTCTTGTTTGATCCTTCTTTGTACATACAAAATGTCTGGAATTACTGGAAGAATTTTTGTTTAATTCTATTTATGTTTGTTTTTACTTTAATAAAAATTTCCTCTTTTAAAAAAAAAAAATTTAAAACCCTTAAAAAAAACTAAAACTCCCCCTCAAGAATATACCCCTTAATCCCCCCCCCTATGTACAAGAATATAACTACTATAATACTGCTCCTATGTACAAGAATATAACTACTATAATACTGCTCCTATGTACAAGAATATAACTACTATAATACTACCTCCTATGTACAAGAATATAACTACTATACTACTGCTCCTATGTACAAGAATATAACTACTATAATACTACCTCCTATGTACAAGAATATAACTACTATAATACTGCTCCTATGTACAAGAATATAACTACTATAATACTGCCCCCTATGTACAAGAATATAACTACTATAATACTACCTCCTATGTACAAGAATATAACTACTATAATACTGCCCCCTATTTACAAGAATATAACTACTATAATACTACTCCTATGTACAAGAATATAACTACTATAATACTGCTCCTATGTACAAGAATATAACTACTATAATACTGCCTCCTATGTACAAGAATATAACTACTATAATACTGCTACTATGTACAAGAATATAACTACTATAATACTGCTCCTATGTACAAAAATATAACTACTATAATACTGCCCCCTATTTACAAGAATATAACTACTATAATACTGCTCCTATGTACAAGAATATAACTACTATAATACTACCTCCTATGTACAAGAATATAACTACTATAATACTACCTCCTATGTACAAGAATATAACTACTATAATACTGCTCCTATGTACAAGAATATAACTACTATAATACTACTCTTATGTACAAGAATATAACTACTATAATACTGCCCCCTATGTACAAGAATATAACTACTATAATACTGCTCCTATGTACAAGAATATAACTACTATAATACTACTCCTATGTACAAGAATATAACTACTATAATACTACCTCCTATGTACAAGAATATAACTACTATAATACTGCTCCTATGTACAAGAATATAACTACTATAATACTACCTCCTATGTACAAGAATATAACTACTATAATACTGCTCCTATGTACAAGAATATAACTACTATAATACTACCTCCTATATACAAGAATATAACTACTATAATACTGCTCCTATGTACAAGAATATAACTACTATAATACTGCTCCTATGTACAAGAATATAACTACTATAATACTGCTCCTATGTACAAGAATATAACTACTATAATACTACCTCCTATATACAAGAATATAACTACTATAATACTGCTCCTATGTACAAGAATATAACTACTATAATACTGCTCCTATGTACAAGAATATAACTACTATAATACTGCTCCTATGTACAAGAATATAACTACTATAATACTGCCCCCTATATACAAGAATATAACTACTATAATACTGCTCCTATGTACAAGAATATAACTACTATAATACTGCTCCTATGTACAAGAATATAACTACTATAATACTACTCCTATGTACAAGAATATAACTACTATAATACTGCTCCTATGTACAAGAATATATCTACTATAATACTACCTCCTATGTACAAGAATATAACTACTATAATACTGCTCCTATGTACAAGAATATAACTACTATAATACTGCCTCCTATGTACAAGAATATAACTACTATAATACTGCCCCCTATATAGAAGAATATAACTACTATTATACTACATAACATATCTATGTTGTTCAGTTCATTCTTTTATACTTGGAGCTGTTATATTCGGTGAATACAGTATTATAGCGGGGGTAGGTTAGTATAATATAGTTGGAAGTCGTGTCTGTATTTATTCTAATACCGTCTTCTGATGGCACATGGTTTTTTATTGTTTATACACAATGCTCGCTGCTGCCAGAAAGTCGCTGAGAATTAATGAGTAACTGTGCGGTTTTCATTTACAACAATAATCATGTCAGCTCCATAGAACGTATCACAAGTCATAGAAGAAAAGCACAGTGTGGCGGTATTAACTCCCAGTCACAATCTTAAGTCAATATATTAGTCGTTCACTGATAGTTTTATCTTCTAAACATTGCTAAGTAAATTTAGATTTCGTGCTTTACATTAGTAACGTGGAGTTGGTGAATTTGACACGAAGACTCTGATTGTTCTCCTTCATTAACAGAAATATAGATGGAAGAATGATGAAACCTCCGTCCCAGTATGTGGCGATATATTATAGAAGGATCCAACTATTGAAACAGCCATAAACCCCAACTGGGCTTTATTTACAATAGTATAAGAGTAGTGCACTGTAATAACCGTGATAGTGTGACAGTAGTGCACCGTAGTTATGATAGTGTGACAGTAGTATATGGAATTATAGCGTGATTGTAGTGCACTGTAGTAACCATGATAGTATGACAATAGTGCACTGTAGTAACCATGATAGTATGACAATAGTGCACTGTAGTAACCATGATAGTATGACAATAGTGCACTTTAATTATGATAGTGTGACTGTAGTGCACAGTAATAACCATGTTATTGTTACAGTAGTGAGTCTGTAAATGATATTGTGACAATAGTGCATTGTAATTATGATAGTTTGATTGTAGTCTACAGTAATAACCATGATAGTGTAATAGTGCACTGTAATAACCATGATAGTATGACAGTAGTGCACTTTAATTATGATAGTGTGACTGTAGTGTACAGTAATAACCATGATAGTGTGAAAGCAGTGCACTGTAATAACTATGATAGTGTGACAGTAGTGTACTGTAATTATAGTGTGATAGTAGTACACTACAATAAATATGATAATGTGACTATAGTGCTCTGTAATAACCATGATAGTGTAATAGTGCACTGTAATAATTACAGTAGTGTGATAATAGAGCACTTTATTAGTTATGATAGTGTGATTCTAGTGCACTGTAATGCCAATAGCCGTGTAACAGTAATTCAGATGAATAGTTGTGATAGTGTAACAGCCGTGCTCAGTAATACCCATGACAGTCAGTCTTCAGTATTGTAGTGTTCCAGCCACAATAGTTTGATAATGGAGCGCTCCTGTAACTATATTAGTGTGACAGTGCTGCACTGCTCCATGCATGATAGTTTGACACTACTTCACAGTTCCAACCACCATCGTGTTATAGAATTGAACCATTCCACCCATCACAGACAGTAGAGCACTGCTTTCACAATGTCAGTGTGACAGTAAGGAATCTGTTGTTACAGTAAGCTAGACAAGCATTACTCTGACCGTGATAGTGTTATAGTAGTGCACAGCTCCATACATGACAGTATGGCACTACTTCACAGTCAGACTCATAATACTATGAAAAACTACAGCTCTTCTACCATGAAAGTGTAAATGTTATACTCAACTCTGAGACACTATGATAATACTGCACTAGTCCAAAACTGACAGTGAAACAATAGTGCACTACTCCAGCCATGATAATGTGATAGCAGTGAATTACTCCAACCAAGAGTATTTAACAGTAAGGCACTGCTTTGGCTATTGCAATGTAATATTATAGTAGTGAACTATTGGAACCATAACAGTGTGACAATAGAGCAAAGCTCTAACCATAGTCTTGTGATACCAGTACAGAGCTCTAACCATGACAGTCTATCAGTAGTGCACAGCTCTAACCATGACAGTGTAACAGTAGTGCACAGCTCTAACCATGACAGTGTAACAGTAGTGCACAGCTCTAACCATGACAGTGTAACAGTAGTGCACAGCTCTGACCATGACAGTGTAACAGTAGTGCACAGCTCTAACCATGACAGTGTATCAGTAGTGCACAGCTCTAACCATGACAGTGTAACAGTAGTGCACTGCTCTAACCATGACAGTGTGATAGTAGTGGACAGCCCTAACCATGACAGTGTAACAATAGTGCACGGCTCTAACCATGACAGTGTAACAGTAGTGCACGGCTCTAACCATGACAGTGTAACAGTAGTGCACGGCTCTAACCATGACAGTGTGATAGTAGTGCACAGCTCTAACCATGACAGTGTGATAGTAGTGCACAGCTCTAACCATGACAGTGTGATAGTAGTGCACAGCTCTAACCATGACAGTGTGATAGTAGTGCACGGCTCTAACCATGACAGTGTAACAGTAGTGCACAGCTCTGACCATGACAGTGTATCAGTAGTGCACAGCTCTAACCATGACAGTGTGATAGTAGTGCACAGCTCTAACCATGACAGTGTGATAGTAGTGCACGGCTCTAACCATGACAGTGTAACAGTAGTGCACAGCTCTAACCATGACAGTGTGATAGTAGTGCACAGCTCTAACCATGACAGTGTGATAGTAGTGCACAGCTCTAACCATGACAGTGTGATAGTAGTACACAGCTCTGACCATGACAGTGTATCAGTAGTGCACAGCTCTAACCATGACAGTGTGATAGTAGTGCACAGCTCTAACCATGACAGTGTGATAGTAGTGCACGGCTCTAACCATGACAGTGTGATAGTAGTGCACAGCTCTAACCATGACAGTGTGATAGTAGTGCACAGCCCTAACCATGACAGTGTAACAGTAGTGCACAGCTCTAACCATGACAGTGTGATAGTAGTGCACAGCTCTAACCATGACAGTGTGATAGTAGTACACAGCTCTGACCATGACAGTGTATCAGTAGTGCACAGCTCTAACCATGACAGTGTGATAGTAGTGCACAGCTCTAACCATGACAGTGTGATAGTAGTGCACGGCTCTAAACATGACAGTGTAACAGTAGTGCACAGCTCTAACCATGACAGTGTGATAGTAGTGCACAGCTCTAACCATGACAGTGTGATAGTAGTGCACAGCTCTAACCATGACAGTGTGATAGTAGTACACAGCTCTGACCATGACAGTGTATCAGTAGTGCACAGCTCTAACCATGACAGTGTGATAGTAGTGCACAGCTCTAACCATGACAGTGTGATAGTAGTGCACAGCTCTAACCATGACAGTGTGATAGTAGTGCACAGCTCTAACCATGACAGTGTAACAGTAGTGCACAGCTCTAACCATGACAGTGTGATAGTAGTGCACAGCTCTAACCATGACAGTGTGATAGTAGTGCACAGCTCTAACCATGACAGTGTGATAGTAGTACACAGCTCTGACCATGACAGTGTGATAGTAGTGCACAGCTCTAACCATGACAGTGTGATAGTAGTGCACAGCTCTAACCATGACAGTGTGATAGTAGTGCACGGCTCTAAACATGACAGTGTAACAGTAGTGCACAGCTCTAACCATGACAGTGTGATAGTAGTGCACAGCTCTAACCATGACAGTGTGATAGTAGTGCACAGCTCTAACCATGACAGTGTGATAGTAGTGCACAGCTCTAACCATGACAGTGTGATAGTAGTGCACAGCTCTAACCATGACAGTGTAACAGTCTTTCTGATAAAAGTTTTTCACTCTTCAGAGCTGAGGATCGTCCGTGCCGCAGCTTCTTGGCATCGCTCCATCCTGAAATGAACTTCAGCTTGAAGAAACGCCTCTTCGAGGATCGGCACAGGAGACAGGCCTTGTAATAAACCTGGAAAATGTTACCGCCATGTTTTTGTTATCACCAACTCATTATAGAGGGTCTAACACAAGGACACAAGGCAGTAATTATTCTTCTTAATAATATAATGGCAGCAGTGGCGGCGGCACCTGCCCTGAACCAACGTGTCACTGAGCACCCTGGGAGGGGAAGAATTACCATGTGCAGACAGAAAACCTCGTGTGATCTCCAGACTCATCACCCAGGCTTATTCTTTTTTAGGAGAACTGATGTAATCTCAGGGGTGGAGTGGGAAGAAATCCTCCGACATACCCTCCTACAGTGCCTTGTGAAAGTATTCGGCCCCCTTGAACTTTTCAACCTTTTGCCACATTTCAGGCTTCAAATATAAGGATATAAAATTTTAATTTTTTGGTGAAGAATCAACAACAAGTGGGACACAATCGTGAAGTGGAACGAAATTTATTGGATATTTTAAACTTTTGTAAAAAACTGAAAAGTGGGGCGTGCAATATTATTCGGCCCCTTTACTTTCAGTGCAGCAAACTCAGTCCAGAAGTTCAGTGAGGATCTCTGAATGATCCAATGTTGTCCTAAATGACTGATGATGATAAATATAATCCACCTGTGTGTACAAGTCTCTGTATAAATGCACCTGCTCTGTGATAGGCTCAGGGTTCTGTATAAAGTGCAGAGAGCATCATGAAGACCAAGGAACACACCAGGCAGGTCCGTGATACTGTTGTGGAGAAGTTTAAAGCCGGATTTGGATACAAAAAGATTTCCCAAACTTTAAACATCCCAAGGAGCACTGTGCAAGCGATCATATTGTAATGGAAGGAGTATCAGACCACTGCAAATCTACCAAGACCCGGCCGTCCCTCTAAACTTTCATCTCAAACAAGGAGAAGACTGATCAGAGATGCAGCCAAGAGGCTCATGATCACTCTGGATGAACTGCAGAGATCTACAGCTGAGGTGGGAGAGTCTGTCCATAGGACAACAATCAGTCGTACACTGCACAAATCTGGCCTTTATGGAAGAGTGGCAAGAAGAAAGCCATTTCTCACAGATATCCATAAAAGGTCTCCTGGGAGACACCAAACATGTGGAAGAAGGTGCTCTGCTCAGATGAATCCAAAATCCAACTTCTTGGCCACAATGCAAAACGATATGTTTGGCTTAAAAGTATTAACTTAAGGGGCCGAATAATATTGCACGCCCTACTTTTCAGTTTTTTATTTTTTACAAAAGTTTAAAATATCCAATAAATTTCGTTCCACTTCACGATTGTGTCCCACTTGTTGTTGATTCTTCACCAAAAAATTTTAATTTTATATCCTTATGTTTGAAGCCTGAAATGTGGCAAAAGGTTGAAAAGTTCAAGGGGGCCGAATACTTTCGCAAGGCACTGTATATACCCTCTGACATACCCTCCGACATACCCTCCTATATACCCTCTGACATACCCTAATAGAGCACCTGGGGCCCCTCCTTGCGGACTCCCTCAGCTGTCCTCTTAAAGACTGGAGTCATGAGTTGCTCTGTTTGATCATAGAGAGAACTCAGTGGCAGTAATGGACAGCTGCACAGTTCTCTCTGTCTCCTCCCTTGAGTCATGTCTGTTATCAGTGCAGGGAGCTCAACCATCATTATCCAGCCCGGACAGGTAAGTCACCCCCGAAACCAGGTAAGTAGCTCTGACCCTTCCACTGCCGCAATTTCAACCTCATCTGAACCTCATCACTGCCCTAAACCACCAGGGACAATGACATTAACCCCTTCACTGCCCTAAACCATCAGGGACAATGACATTAACCCCTGCACTGCCCTAAACCACCAGGGACAATGACATTAACCCCTTCACTACCCTAAGCCACCAGGGACAATGACATTAACCCCTGCACTGCCCTAAACCACCAGGGACAATAACATTAACCCCTTCACTGCCCTAAACGACCAGGCGTTAACCCCTTCAGTGTCTAAACTACCAGGGATGCTGGTGAATACTGCTCTCCTTCCTTTTCTTTCTGGATTCCAGACTGATTGTCTCATTGTAGCAAAACTTCAGCTGTGTGAAGGATGGGGCAGTAGAGAGATGAGCGCTGCTGCCATGCACTACACATGGAATTATCTACACTGATACACTGTAACAACACTTTAGCTGTGGGAGTGATGATCTGGAGACCATGATGAGAGTTACTAAGTATTTACAATGTGACTCAGAGATGATTCCTGCCCCAGTAATGGAGTAAGTGGAGTGTCCCTTTAAGAGGTCCTCCATGTCCCGGATGCTGTGCATGGGCTGTGTGGTCCTCAGGAGATGGGGCGCTGGTCATGTGCCGGACATCCCTTCTCGTAGACACATCCGCACTCCACAGGGAAGAATAGGCGTCTTATCTCGGCGTTAATAACCGAGAGGTTTGACCCGGGGTCAGGATTGCAATTATAAGCTAATATTGGCTGAGGGCGGTGATGGCCGCTCCGCACACAGAACTTTCTCTCACGCTTTGAAGTCTGATCCAAGAGTTGTTAGGAGAACAAGCTTGAGCAATAGATGTTTTCTGCCGATTTCATAGAAAATCTCTCATGTTTTATCTCTCTCTCTACCTTGGCAGGAACAGAATGAAGCGAAGCGATGAGAAGTATGTGGTGGAGATAAGGCCCAGAAATCATGGCTCCGCTCACGGATATTCACTACAGAAAATAGTGATCAGATCTACAGGCCGAGAGAACAACGGAAGCAAAAGAGCGGAGAAAACAAGAAACGTCGAGTAAATATCTGTATATATGGAATATGACAGAGGGCAGGTTCCTCCTATGTACAGCATCTATATGTACTCTATCTCCTATCTATCTCATATCTATCTATCTATCTATCTCATATCTATTTATCTCTCTCATATCTATCTATCTATCTATCTATCTATCTCATATCTATCTATCTCATATCTATCTCATATCTATCTATCTATCTATCTATCTCATATCTATCTCATATCTATCTATCTATCTCATATCTATCTCATATCTATCTATCTATCTCATATCTATCTATCTCATATCTATCTATCTATCTCATATCTATCTCATATCTATCTATCTATCTCATATCTCTCTATCTCATACCTATCTATCTATCTATCTATCTATCTATCTATCTCATATCTATCTCATATCTATCTATCTAATATCTATCTATCTATCTCATATCTATCTATCTATCTCATATCTATCTATCTCATATCTATCTATCTATCTATATATCTATCTCATATCTATCTATCTATCTCATATCTATCTATCTATCTCATATCTCTCTATCTCATATCTATCTATCTATCTCATATCTCTCTA
The DNA here is from genome assembly GCA_947044405.1 of Leptodactylus fallax. NCBI lineage: Eukaryota > Metazoa > Chordata > Amphibia > Anura > Leptodactylidae > Leptodactylus > Leptodactylus fallax. Next base: position 18,750 of record CAMRHE010000791.1, on the reverse strand, counting down.
TCTCATACCTATCTATCTATCTATCTATCTATCTATCTATCTCATATCTATCTCATATCTATCTATCTAATATCTATCTATCTATCTCATATCTATCTATCTATCTCATATCTATCTATCTCATATCTATCTATCTATCTATATATCTATCTCATATCTATCTCATATTTATCTATCTATCTCTCTATCTCATATCTATCTATATATCTATCTATCTCATATCTATCTCATATCTATCTATCTCATATCTATCTATCTATCTCATATCTATCTATCTATCTATATATCTATCTCATATCTATCTCATATTTATCTATCTATCTCATATCTATCTATCTCATATCTATCTATCTATCTCATATCTATCTCATATCTATCCATCTATCTATCTCATATCTATCTATCTATCTATCTATCTATCTCATATCTATCTATCTCATATCTATCTATCTATCTATCTATCTCATATCTATCTCATATCTATCTATCTCATATCTATCTATCTATCTCATATCTATCTATCTCATATCTATCTATCTATCTATCTATCTCATATCTATCTCATATTTATCTATCTATCTATCTCATATCTATCTATCTCATATCTATCTATCTATCTATCTCATATCTATCTATCTATCTCATATCTATCTCATATCTATCTATCTATCTATCTCATATCTATCTATCTCATATCTATCTATCTATCTCATATCTATCTATCTATCTATCTCATATCTATCTATCTCATATCTATCTATCTATCTCATATCTATCTCATATCTATCTATCTCATATCTATCTCATATCTATCTATCTATCTATCTATCTATCTATCTATCTATCTATCTATCTCATATCTATCTATCTATCTCATATCTATCTCATATCTATCTATCTATCTATCTATCTCATATCTATCTATCTATATCATATCTATCTATCTATCTATCTCATATCTATCTCATATCTATCTATCTCATATCTATGTACTATCTACCTGTATTATCTATCTATATATCTATCTAATCTATCTCATATCTATCTACCCATCTAATATCTATTTCTCTCATATCTATCTATCTATCTATCTATCTCATTCTACCTACTATCTACCGGTATTATATATCTATATATCTATCTAATCTATCTCATATCTATCTATCTATCTATCTATCTATCTATCTATCTCATATCTATCTCCTATATCTATCTCATATCTATCTATCTATCTATCTCTCTCATATCTATCTATCTCATATCTATCTATCTATATATCTATCTATCTATCTCATATCTATCTATCTATCTCATATCTATTTCATATCTATCTATCTATCTCTCTCATATCTGTCTCATATCTATCCATCTATCTATCTATCTCATATCTATCCATCTATCTATCTATCTCATATCTATCTCATATCTATCTATCTCCTATCTATCTATCTATCTATCTATCTATCTATCTATCTCATATCTCTCTATCTCATATCTCTCTATCTATCTATCTCATATCTTTCTATCTATCTATCTCATATCTATCTATCTCATATCTATCTATCTATCCATCTCATATCTATCTATCTATCTATCTATCTCATATCTATCTATCTCATATCTATCTATCTATCTCATATCTATCTATCTATCTCATATCTATCTCATATCTATCTATCTATCTATCTATCTCATATCTATCTATCTCATATCTATCTATCTATCTATCTATCTCATATCTATCTCATATCTATCTATCTATCTATCTCATATCTATCTCATATCTCTCTATCTCATATCTATCTATCTATCTATATATCTATCTCATATCTATCTCATATTTATCTATCTATCTCATATCTATCTATCTCATATCTATCTATCTATCTCATATCTATCTCATATCTATCCATCTATCTATCTCATATCTATTTATCTATCTATCTCATATCTATCTCATATCTATCTATCTCATATCTATCTATCTATCTATCTCATATCTATCTATCTATCTCATATCTATCTATCTATATATCTATCTCATATCTATCTCATATTTATCTATCTATCTATCTCATATCTATCTATCTCATATCTATCTATCTATCTATCTATCTCATATCTATCTATCTATCTATCTCATATCTATCTATCTATCTATCTCATATCTATCTCATATCTATCTATCTATCTCATATCTATCTCATATCTATCTATCTATCTATCTCATATCTATCTATCTCATATCTATCTATCTATCTCATATCTATCTCATATCTATCTATCTCATATCTATCTGTCTATCTATCTATGTATCTATCTATCTCATATCTATCTATCTATCTCATATCTATCTCATATTTATCTATCTATCTATCTCATATCTATCTATCTATAACATATCTATCTATCTATCTCATAACTATCTATCTCATATCTATCTATCTCATATCTATCTATCTATCTATCTATCTCTCTCATATCTATCTATCTCTGTCATATCTATCTATCTATCTCATATCTATCTCATATCTATCTATCTCATATCTATGTACTATCTACCTGTATTATCTATCTATATATCTATCTAATCTATCTCATATCTATCTACCCATCTAATATCTATTTCTCTCATATCTATCTATCTATCTATCTCATATCTACCTACTATCTACCGGTATTATATATCTATATATCTATCTAATCTATCTCATATCTATCTATCTATCTATCTATCTCATATCTATCTCCTATATCTATCTCATATCTATCTATCTATCTCTCTCATATCTATCTATCTCATATCTATCTATATATCTATCTATCTATCTCATATCTATCTATCTATCTCATATCTATTTCATATCTATCTATCTCATATCTATCTATCTCATATCTATCTATCTATCTCTCTCATATCTGTCTCATATCTATCCATCTATCTATCTATCTATCTATCTATCTATCTATCTCATATCTATCCATCTATCTATCTCATATCTATCTCATATCTATCTATCTCATATCTATCTATCTATCTATCTATCTATCTATCTCATATCTCTCTATCTCATATCTATCTATCTATCTATCTATCTATCTCATATCTTTCTATCTATCTATCTCATATCTATCTATCTCATATCTATCTATCTATCTATCTCATATCTATCTATCTATCTATCTATCTATCTCATATCTATCTATCTATCTCATATCTATCTATCTATCTCATATCTATCTCATATCTATCTATCTCTCTCATATCTATCTATCTATCTCATATCTATCTATCTCATATCTATCTATCTATCTATCTATCTATCTATCTCATATCTATCTATCTATCTCATATCTATCTATCTATCTCATATCTATCTCATATCTATCTATCTCTCTCATATCTATCTATCTATCTATCTATCTCATATCTATCTATCTCATATCTATCTATCTATCTATCTATCTCATATCTATCTATCTATCTCATATCTATCTCATATCTATCTATCTCTCTCATATCTATCTATCTATCTATCTCATATCTATCTATCTCATATCTATCTATCTATCTATCTATCTATCTATCTATCTCATATCTATCTATCTATCTCATATCTATCTCATATCTATCTATCTCATATCTATCTATCTATCTCATATCTATCTATCTCATATCTATCTATCTATCTCATATCTATCTATCTATCTCATATCTATCTATCTCATATCTATCTATCTATCTATCTCATATCTATCTCATATCTATCTATCTCATATCTATCTATCTATCTATCTCATATCTATCTGTCTCATATCTATCTATCTCATATCTATCTATCTATCTCTCTCTCTCATATCTGTCTCATATCTATCCATCTATCTATCTCATATCTATCTATCTATCTCATATCTATCTATCTATCTATCTATCTATCTATCTATCTATCTATCTCATATCTATCTATCTATCTATCTCATATCTATCTATCTCCTATCTATCTCATATCTATCTATCTATCTATCTATCTATCTATCTATCTATCTATCTCATATCTATCTCATATCTATCTATCTATCTATCTATCTATCTATCTATCTATCTATCTATCTCATATCTATCTATCTATCTATCTGACATACAGTACAGACCAAAAGTTTGGACACACCTTCTCATTCCAAGAGTTTTCTGTATTTTCATAACTATAAAAATTGTAGATTCACACTGAAGGCATCAAAACTATGAATTACCACATGTGGAATTATATACTTAACAAAAAAGTGTGAAACAACTGAAAATATGTCTTATATTCTAGGTTCTTCAAAGTAGCCACCTTTTGCTTTGATTACTGCTTTGCACACTCTTGGCATTCTCTTGATGAGCTTCAAGAGGTAGTCACCTGAAATGGTTTTCACTTCACAGGTGTGCCCTGTCAGGTTTAATAAGTGGGATTTCTTGCCTTATAAATGGGGTTGGGACCATCAGTTGTGTTGTTCAGAAGTCAGGTGGATACACAGCTGATAGTCCTACTGAATGGAGTGTTAGAATTTGTATTATGGCAAGAAAAAAGCAGCTAAGTAAAGAAAAACGAGTGGCCATCATTACTTTAAGAAATGAAGGTCAGTCAGTCCGAAAAATTGGGAAAACTTTGAAAGTGTCCCCAAGTGCAGTGGCCAAAACCATCAAGCGCTACAAAGAAACTGGCTCACATGAGGACCGCCCCCAGGAAAGGAAGACCAAGAGTCACCTCTGCTGCGGAGGATAAGTTCATCCGAGTCACCAGCCTCAGAAATGGCAGGTTAACAGCAGCTCAGATTAGAGACCAGGTCAATGCCACACAGAGTTCTAGCAGCAGACACATCTCTACAACAACTGGTAAGAGGAGACTGTGTGCAGCAGGCCTTCATGGTAAAATAGCTGCTAGGAAACCACTGCTAAGGACAGGCAACAAGCACAAGAAGAACACAAGGAATGGACATTAGACCTGTGGAAATCTGGGCTTTGGTCTGATGAGTCCAAATTTGGGAACTCCTTCAAGACTGTTGGAAGACCATTTCAGGTGACTACCTCTTGAAGCTCATCAAGAGAATGCCAAGAGTGTGCAAAGCAGTAATCAAAGCAAAAGGTGGCTACTTAGAAGAACCTAGAATAGAAGACATATTTTCAGTTGTGTCACACTTTTTTGTTAAGTATATAATTCCACATGTGGTAATTCATAGTTTTGATGCCTTCAGTGCGAATCTACAATTTTTATAGTCATGAAAATACAGAAAACTCTTGGAATGAGAAGGTGTGTCCAAACTTTTGGTCTGTACTGTATATCTCCTATCTATCTACTCCTATCTATCTATCCATCTATCTATCTATCTATCTATCTCATATCTATCTATCTATCTATCTCATATCTATCTATCTATCTCTCTATCTCATATCTATCTATCTCATATCTATCTATCTCTCTATCTCATATCTATCTATCTCATATCTATCTATCTATCATCTATCTCATATCTATCTATCTCATATCTATCTATCATCTATCTCATATCTCTCTATCTCATATCTATCTATCTCATATCTATCTATCTATCTATCTATCTATCTCATATCTATCTATCTCATATCTATCTATCTCATATCTATCTATCTCATATCTATCTATCTATCTATCTATCTCATATCTATCTATCTCATATCTATCTATCTATCTAACTCCAAGTATATAGCTGCACCAATAAATAGAAAAAATGACCTCACTTAGTCCGAGGGTGCAAGTCCCAAAGGTCCGGCATATAACCCCCAGTAAACCAATGCAGAGAATGGGCAGTATTCCAGAATTCAAATATCAAAAAGATGAAGATTTATTCCATAGCAGTAACGTTTCAGTTCCAGATATGGCGGACCTTTCTCAAGCAGTAACACAGTGAAGAATGTGAAAACTTTTATAGTGTGAGACAAGTCACTCCCTTCATTAACACTAATCAATAAATCATTAATCAAAATATGTCAAAAAAGTGATAATAAAACTAAGTGTAAGATGCACAAAATGCAAGAGCAACATAAGTATATATATGAAAGAACAGCGATCCATAATACATGTAATAAATACATATCATACATATATATCATCAATCAGTTATAGACACACAAGTGCATAGCATAAATAGTGATTATAATACCGCCTGCCTATATATAAAACACATCTGTTACAGATAAGTAAAGTGCTATAAGATTATACTCTCACCCCCATTACATATAACGCCAGTACCACGCTATTCAGCGTGTATAGAGTGTAAGAGGAAGTGAATGTGACCGGAACTATCCCGATTCGCGCATGCGCAGTATAACAATGTAACCAGAGGGTTCTGGCCAACTCATTACAATATAGAAAAAGCGCAAAGCGCAATGCAAATCCCATAGCGCTAGATAATAATAAACATAAAACCATAATATCATCACTTATAATTATAAGTAGTGGATTAAAATTGGACCCAAAGATAAAATAACAATAAAAAAACAATAAAAAACAGAATAAGAATTCTTAAAGAAAAAAAAATAGAAATAAAATTAAATAAATAAAAAAAATAAAAAAATTAAAAATAATAATTGCCACATTGTAGGGTCAATCCCGCTGTGAACGACCCTCAATCAGCAAATTTTAACAAATAAATGCCACATCGTTGTGCACAGTACAATGTAATATGCAACCCCACTGGCTCACCCTAACAAGGGAACAGGAGAGGGTGTCAACAGGTACGTCTCAAGTGACGTATGGACTAAACCGCACATCAACCGAAAACGGGAAGAAACCAGAGTAATAATGCCAACGTAAATAATAATAAAAAATAATAAATAAAAAAAAATAGTAATAATCATTTTATTGAAAATAAATAAAAATAAAAAAATCAATGAGTCCAAAAAATAACCACACATACAAAAAAACAAAACCAAAAGGAAGGGGGGAAAAATCCAATCACATTCAAATAACCCCTAAAAAATCTTTTTACATAATGGCATAATCAAAGATACAAAAATGTTTTAATAAAATATATAACATATCATAACTAATATAATAAAAATTAATAAATAATATCAAAAGGGAAGGGGGGAGTTTTCAATCCAATGTGCCGTGTATATCCAGAGTCACAATTCATTCTGAAAAAAAGAAAAACAGTGTAACTATATAAAATAACATGAAAACAATATGTCAAAATTTGTTTTTTTATAAAAATATATAACTATAAATCACTATGTCTAAGGACAAGATACCGGACTAGACGTGACCTAATACATTGGATACCCATTAAATAACTGCGCCAAACCTGAAAACAACATTCAGGCCATTAGGCTGTAAAGTATTTAAACGAAAAATCCACTTAACTCTTTCTTTCTACGAATCCTAACCCTATCACCTCCCCTACATAGCGGGGGTCCATGGCGTAGCGGGGTCCATGGCATAGCGGGGGTACATGGCATAGCGGGGGTACATGGCATAGCGGGGGTCCATGGCGTAGTGGGGGTCCATGGCATAGCGGGGGTACATGGCATAGCGGGGGTCCATGGCATAGCGGGGGTACATGGCATAGCGGGGGTCCATGGCGTAGCGGGGTCCGGGGCATAGCGGGGGTACATGGCATAGTGGGGGTCCATGGCGTAGCGGGGGTCCATGGCGTAGCGGGGGTCCATGGCATAGTGGGGGTCCATGGCATAGCGGGGGTACATGGCATAGCGGGGGTACATGGCATAGCGGGGGTCCATGGCATAGCGGGGGTCCATGGCGTAGTGGGGGTCCATGGCGTAGCGGGGTTGCATGGCGTAGCGGGGGTCCATGGCGTAGCGGGGGTCCATGGCGTAGCGGGGGTCCATGGCGTAGCGGGGGTCTGTGGCGTAGCGGGGGACATGGCATAGCCGGGGTCCATGGCGTAGCGGGGGTCTATGGCGTAGCGGGGGACGGGGGATGGCGGGGGTCCATGGCGTAGCGGGGGTCCATGGCGTAGCGGGGGTCTATGGCGTAGCGGGGGACATGGCATAGCGGGGGTCCATGGCGTTGCGGAGGTCCATGGCATAGCGGGGTTACATGGCGTAGCGGGGGTCCATGGCGTAGCGGGGGTCCATGGCGTAGCGGGGTTACATGGCGAGCGGGGTTACTGGCGGCGTAGCGGGGTCCATGGCGTAGCGGGGGTCCATGGCGTAGCGGGGGTCCATGGCGTAGCGGGGTCCATGGCGTAGCGGGGGTCCATGGCGTAGCGGGGGTCCATGGCGTAGCGGGGGTCCATGGCGTAGCGGGGTCCATGGCGTAGCGGGGTTACATGGCGTAGCGGGGGGGGCGTGCGGGGTTACATGGCGTAGCGGGGGTCCATGGCATAGCGGGGTTACATGGCGTAGCGGGGGTCCATGGCGTAGCGGGGGTACATGGCGTTGCGGGGTCCATGGTCTATTATGCGAAATTTTAAATCTTTCTCCGTATGATGCGCTTCTGCGAAATGATGTGAGACTGGAAGATCTAAGCGTTTCTTGCGAATGGTATATCTGTGTTGTGTAAGTCTAGTTGTTACATCTAATGTGGTTTCCCCCAATATATATCGGATTGTACGGACAACTTAATAAATAAATAACAAAATGGCTATTACAATTTAAGTAGAAGTGAATCCTATATTCCTTATCTCCATGGGTGAATGTATTACCTTTCACCATGTACTTACAATTAACACAAAGCAAGGGAAGCAACCTTCCGAGTTACCCCAAATATACCACTTTGTTTTGAGGTTTTAAAAGAACCAACATCAGCGGAGACCAATTTATCCCTGAGATTCGCTGTACGTCGGTATGAATGAGGATTACTTAATGCTGGTACATCGGATGGATCACTCAATAAAACCCTCCAATGACGACGTATGATTTGTGAAACCTGATAACTGCCCTCACAATATGTCCAGATAAAGGGTATATATGCGTTCCCTTTTATTCCTTTGAACCTTACTTTTGATTAAATTCTGTTGCGGTACATTCAATGCTTTCTTGCAATTCACATCTAGGACATGCTTCGAACAGTCATGTTGTAAGAACGTATTAGTCATTTTCTCTAATTGTATATCCAGATCTGATTCTTGGCTAAGTCTCTGTTTTACCCTAACATATTGACTGAATGGCAAAGATTTCACCATAGAGCGTAGATGTCCGCTATCATACCGTAAAATATTGTTCCTGTCTGTCGGTTTAACGTAAACATTGGTAGTCAACACATTGTTCATATTTTTGACTGATACATCCAAAAATTGTATTTCATGTTCTGAATTTAATGTCATCATCAATCGTATTAAGGAAAGCATGGAAAGAATGTAAAGACTCCAGATCGCCTGTCCAAATGAGGAAGACGTCGTCAAATAGAATCTGCGTGGTGGGACACAGACGAAGTCCTCCTCCAAAACATTTATTATAATACTTGCACAGGTAGGCGCCATAATAGTGCCCATGGCGGTCCCACGTAATGGTAGAAAAAATCATCACCAAACATGAAATAATTATTCCTAAGAACAAATTCCAACAATTTCAATATGAAAGCCCGAGCCTCCTGTGTAGAATCAGAACCTTCCAACTTTTTTTGTACGGCCGATAAACCCCTCGTGTGATTAATAGAGATATATAAAGATACCTCATCCAAAGACGCCAAAATAATCTTATCAGACTGAGAGAGAGAAATATGAGATCGCCTATCCAAAAAATCAGCTGCGTCTCTGATATATGAGGAGCCACCGATCGCAAAGCTTCTCAGTGACTTATCCAACAATAAAGCTATGTTAGAAAGAATAGAGCGAGTGCTCGCCACGACTGGTCTACCTGGAGGAGCGCTCACACTCTTAGGAAGCTTTGCCACGTATATAATACTGGCCGGGTAGGTTCTCTATTATCAAGAATGTATGCAGATCTTCATCAATAATTCTATTAAAAAGAACCTCCTTAAGTAAATATTCTATACGTCTAGCAAGATCAAATTTAGGATCATATGGAATACACTTCTAAACCGCCGAGTCCGCAAGTTGTGAGCGAATCTCGGATATATAATAGTCTGTGTCCATGATGACGACCGCACCGCCCTTATCCGCAGGTTTAATGGTGATGTCATTGCCATGGACAAGTTGTAACAATGCAACAATCTCCTCCTTAGTGAGATTACCACGGTTATCAATCAAAGAATCAGAATTTATATGTAATTGAGTAATATCATGTCTCACTGCTTTGATAAATGTTTCAATTGCTGGAACGTCAACCTGAGGCATAAATCTTATTATACAAACCAAATTCAGATAACAGGAGATCACACTCACGAGCATGAGACTCTGGAGAGACATCCTTTAACCAATATTTCAATTTAACATTATGAACAAACTGTAATAAATCCAACTCTATATTATGGTTTTATGTTTATTATTATCTAGCGCTCTGGGATTTGCATTGCACATGCGCGAAGTTTCACTTTGTGCTATTACTATATTGTAATGAGTTGGCCAGAACCCTCTGGTTACATTGTTATACTGCGCATGCGCGAATCGGGATAGTTCCGGTCACATTCACTTCCTCTTACACTCTATACACGCTGAATAGCGTGGTACTGGCGTTATATGTAATGGGGGTGAGAGTATAATCTTATAGCACTTTACTTATCTGTAACAGATGTGTTTTATATATAGGCAGGCGGTATTATAATCACTATTTATGCTATGCACTTGTGTGTCTATAACTGATTGATGATATATATGTATGATATGTATTTATTACATGTATTATGGATCGCTGTTGTTTCATATATACACTTATGTTGCTCTTGCATTTTGTGCATCTTACACTTAGTTTTATTATCACTTTTTTGACATATTTTGATTAATGATTTATTGATTAGTGTTAATGAAGGGAGTGACTTGTCTCACACTATAAAAGTTTGCACATTCTTCACTGTGTTACTGCTTGAGAAAGGTCCGCCATATTTGGGACCGAAATGTTACTGGTATGGAATAAATCTTCATCTTTTTGATATTTGAATTCTGGAATACTGTCCATTCTCTGCATCTATCTACTCTATCTATCTATCTATCTATCTCATATCTATCTATCTCCTATCTATCTATCTATCTATCTATCTATCTCATATCTATCTATCTATCTATCTCTATATCTATCTCATATCTATCTATCTATCTCCTATCTATCTATCTATCTCATATCTATCTATCTCATATCTATCTATCTATCTCATATCTATCTATCTATCTCATATCTATCTATCTATCTCATATCTATCTATCTATCTATCTCCTATCTATCTATCTATCTATCTATCTATCCCATATCTATCTATCTCCTATCTATCTATCTCATATCTATCTATCTATCTCCTATCTATCTATCTATCTATCTATCTATCTATCTACATATCTATCTATCTATCTATCTATCTATCTATCTATCTCATATCTATCTATCTATCTATCTATCTACTCATATCTATCTATCTATCTATCTACTATATCTATCTATCTATCTATCTATCTCATATCTATCTATCTATCTATCTATCTCATATCTATCTATCTATCTATCTATCTCATATCTATCTATCTATCTATCTATCTCATATCTATCTATCTATCTATCTATCTCATATCTATCTATCTATCTATCTATCTCATATCTATCTATCTATCTATCTATCTCTATATCTATCTATCTATCTATCTATCTATCTCATATCTATCTATCTATCTCATATCTATCTATCTATCTATCTCATATCTATGTATCTATCTATCTCATATCTATCTAAATAACTCCATAACTCTCCGCCTTCTTCTAACCTCTTCACTATCTATTTTCTTTGTGTTTCTTCTATGAGATTGCCTGAGGCTGATGTTGAGCTTAGGTGCCCTCCTTGGAAGGAGACCTTATCGCCTGGAACACTTTTTAATAGACAGAAGCTTTAGAGAATATCTAACTTTACTCCAGCTAGAAGCCAATTTCTAGGTCCCATAGTGAAAAAAGCCCAGAAGGTGATTACATTATGGTCTTAGGTCCGCGTTCTCTTTCAATACAATATTTTGTCTTTTTCCTATCTCATACGTGTCTTCCTTCCCTTCTTGTTTCCATTTTTTGATGATACCTTCGTTTTTGTTTGTAAGATATCAGGTTAGTATAAGGTATAATGTTATAAGAGATAGATAGATATTAGATAGATATAGAGATAGATAGATAGATAGATAGATAGATAGATAGATAGATATAGAGATAGATAGATAGATATAGAGATAGATAGATAGATAGATAGATAGATAGATAGATAGATAGATAAGATAAGATAGATAGATAGATATGAGATAGATAGATAGATAAGATAGATAGATAGATATAGATAGATAGATATGAGATAGATAGATAGATATTAGATAGATAGATAGATATGAGATAGATAGATAGATAGATAGATAGATAGATAGATAGATATGGATAGATAGATAGATATGAGATAGATAGATATGAGATAGATAGATAGATAGATAAGATAGAGATATGAGATAGATAGATAGATATGAGATAGATAGATATGAGATAGATAGATAGATAGATAGATAGATAGATAGATAGATAGTGGGGGGGGGGGGGGGTATGAGATAGATAGATAGATATGAGATAGATAGATAGATATGAGATAGATAGATAGATATGAGATAGATAGATAGATAAGATAGATAGATAGATAGGGAGATAGGAGATAGATAGATAGATAGATAATAGAGATAGATAGGAAAAAAAATAAAAATAGGTGCCCCTGTTCAGTGATGTGATCCATTGTCATGTACTGTTAGTGACTCGCTGGTGTCAGCCGCTCTGCTCTGAGGTTACATTCATAAAATATTTATGTTACTTCATCCATTTACTTTTATACGTTTGTCTCGCCGGATTGATGCTCTGAGGCAGAACATGGTGAAAAAGTGCAGGAGCTGTCAGGTGTGAGATGCTCCATGTCGGCGGCGGGGGAGGACGATCTGTGCTGTGTTATGTTCTGGGCCAAACTTGTGACCTACAAAATACACAACTCCTGGCAGTCACGACAGAGTCTGGAGAGGGACAGGAAACTGCAGTGAGACAGCCCGCAACATCTGACAATGATACCGAGATATCTGCAACTATCACAGAGCCACAGACGATAGAAAGGGGTAGTCAGGAGCAGATAGGTGTAGTCAGGACTATACAGAGGTAATCAGGAGCAGAGGTAGTCAGTGGCAGACAGAGGTAGTCAGAAGCAGACAGAGGTAGTCAGTGGCAGACAGGGGTAGTCAGAAGCAGACAGAGGTAGTCAGTGGCAGACAGGGGTAGTCAGAAGCAGACAGAGGTAGTCTGTGGCATACGGTGTATATTTCTAGATGATAACTGTATATGGTGTATATTTCAAGATGATTGCTGAATATATGGTGTATATTTCTAGATGATAGCTGTATATGGTGTATATTTCTAGATGATTGCTGTATATGGTGTATATTTCTAGATGATTGCTGTATATGGTGTATATTTCTAGATGATCGCTGTATATGGTGTATATTTCTAGATGATCGCTGTATATGGTGTATATTTCTAGATGATCGCTGTATATGGTGTATATTTCTAGATGATCAGCTGTATATGGTGTATATTTCTAGATGATCGCTGTATATGGTGTATATTTCTAGATGATCGCTGTATAGGGTGTATATTTCTAGATGATCGCTGTATAGGGTGTATATTTCTAGATGATCGCTGTATATGGTGTATATTTCTAGATGATCGCTGTATATGGTGTATATTTCTAGATGATCGCTGTATAGGGTGTATATTTCTAGATGATCGCTGTATAGGGTGTATATTTCTAGATGATCGCTGTATAGGGTGTATATTTCTAGATGATTATATGGTGATTCTAGATGTGTGTGTATAGGGTGGGGTATATTTCTAGATGATCACTGTATATGGTGTATATTTCTAGATGATCACTGTATATGGTGTATATTTCTAGATGATCGCTGTGATATGGTGTATATTTCTAGATGATCACTGTATATGGTGTATATTTCTAGATGATCGCTGTATATGGTGTATATTTCTAGATGATCGCTGTATAGGGTGTATATTTCTAGATGATTGATCTGTATATGGTGTACATTTCTAGATGATCTACTGCATAGGTGATATTTCTAGATGATTGCTGTATTGGTGGTTTATATTTCTAGATGATCACTGTATATGGTGTATATTTCTAGATGATCGCTGTATATGGTGTATATTTCTAGATGATCACTGTATATGGTGTATATTTCTAGATGATCACTGTATATGGTGTATATTTCTAGATTGATCACTGTATATGGTGTATATTTCTAGATGATCACTGTATATGGTGTATATTTCTAGATGATCACTGTATATGGTGTATATTTCTAGATGATCACTATATATGGTGTATATTTCTAGATGATCGCTGTATATGGTGTATATTTCTAGATGATCGCTGTATATGGTGTATATTTCTAGATGATCGCTGTATATGGTGTATATTTCTAGATGATCGCTGTATATGGTGTATATTTCTAGATGATCGCTGTATATGGTGTATATTTCTAGGGCTGTAATGGTGTATTTGATGTTGCTGTATATGGTGTATATTTCTAGATGATCGCTGTATATGGTGTATATTTCTAGATGATCGCTGTATATGGTGTATATTTCTAGATGATCACTGTATATGGTGTATATTTCTAGATGATCACTGTATATGGTGTATATTTCTAGATGATCGCTGTATATGGTGTATATTTCTAGATGATCGCTGTATATGGTGTATATTTCTAGATGATCGCTGTATATGGTGTATATTTCTAGATGATTGCTGTATATGGTGTATATTTCTAGATGATCGCTGGGTTTCTGTGTGTATATGGTGTATATTTCTAGATGATTGCTGTATAGGGTGTATATTTCTAGATGATTGCTGTATAGGGTGTATATTTCTAGATGATTGCTGTATAGGGTGTATATTTCTAGATGATTGCTGTATATGGTGTATATTTCTAGATGATCGCTGCATAGGGTGTATATTTCTAGATGATTGCTGTATATGGTGTATATTTCTAGATGATCGCTGTATATGGTGTATATTTCTAGATGATTCATGTATATGGTGTATATTTCTAGTGATTGCTGTCACGTTATATGGTGTATATTTCTAGATGATCACTGTATATGGTGTATATTTCTAGATGATCGCTGTATATGGTGTATATTTCTAGATGATCACTGTATATGGTGTATATTTCTAGATGATTGCTGTATATGGTGTATATTTCTAGATGATCACTGTATATGGTGTATATTTCTAGATGATCGCTGTATATGGTGTATATTTCTAGATGATCACTGTATATGGTGTATATTTCTAGATGATCGCTGTATATGGTGTATATTTCTAGATGATCGCTGTATATGGTGTATATTTCTAGATGATCGCTGTATATGGTGTATATTTCTAGATGATCGCTGTATATGGTGTATATTTCTAGATGATGAGCTGTATATGGTGTATATTTCTAGATGATTGCTGTATATGGTGTATATTTCTAGATGATCACTGTATATGGTGTATATTTCTAGATGATCACTGTATATGGTGTATATTTCTAGATGATCGCTATATATGGTGTATATTTCTAGATGATCACATGGTGTATATTTCTAGTTGTGTATATGGTGTACAGTTCTAGATGATCACTGTATATGGTGTATATTTCTAGATGATCACTGTATATGGTGTATATTTCTAGATGATCGCTGTATATGGTGTATATTTCTAGATGATCACTGTATATGGTGTATATTTTTAGATGATCACTATATATGGTGTATATTTTTAGATGATCGCTGTATATGGAGTTTATGAACCATCTACGTACCAAATAAAGTTTTGGGCCAAGCAATTTAAATGGGGGACAGGGAATGATTGCTGAAGATGACCCCATTCAGGGCGACCGCTATCAAAGGAATCTTCAGAGGAAATGTGCCATAAAGTGGAGGTGTATGATCCTAGATGATCGCCGGGTGACAGTCAGTGTTATAACTTATGAGACAGACATTTCAGTTGGCGCAGTCTCCAGGCGGTATCATTCATGATGTTTTGTTCAGGTTCCCAGAAGATGCCGTGAATGTTGTCACCTGAGCAACAAATATGTCGGGGGCGGGCCAGCGAATTTAGCCAAGAGAATTAGCCATACTTAGAGGAAATCTCAGGAGACTTCTATTCTGGGGTTGTTATGGGTGATAAAGCCTGGGTCACCTCCATGATCCTGAGACCAAACAAGAGTCCATGCAGTGGAAACACAAGGGGCCCCCAACTCCAGAGAAATGTCGTGTGTCAGCGTCAGCAGGAAAGGACACCGCAACAATTATTTAGGATACAGTAGGGGTTTTATTGCTAGCATTCAGGCCACACAAGACAGACAATTCCTGGAGACACCCAGGCTTCAACAATGAAGGCGAGATGTGAGGCGAAAAAAGAGAAACCCGCGGGGTGGGGGCAGGTGTGTACTGTCAGCAGGAAGTTGTCAGCAGGTGTGTCCTGTCAGCAGGAAGTTGTCAGCAAGTGGTGTCCTGTCAGCAGGAAGTGTGTCAGCAAGTGTGTCCTGTCAGCAGGAAGTTGTCAGCAAGGTGTGTCCTGTCAGCAGGGTGGGTGTGTAGAAGTTGTCAGCAGGTGTGTCCTGTCAGCAGGAAGTTGTCAGGAGGTGTGTCCTGTCAGCAGGAAGTTGTCAGGAGGTGTGTCCTGTCAGCAGGAAGTTGTCAGCAGGTGTGTCCTGTCAGCAGGAAGTTGTCAGCAAGTGTGTCCTGTCAGCAGGAAGTTGTCAGCAGGTGTGTCCTGTCAGCAGGAAGTTGTCAGCAGGTGTGTCCTGTCAGCAGGAAGTTGTCAGCAGGTGTGTCCTGTCAGCAGGAAGTTGTCAGCAGGTGTGTCCTGTCAGCAGGAAGTTGTCAGCAGGTGTGTCCTGTCAGCAGGAAGTTGTCAGCAGGTGTGTCCTGTCAGCAGGAAGTTGTCAGCAGGTGTGTCCTGTCAGCAGGTGGTCCTGTCAGCAGGTGTGGGTGTGCCTGTCAGCAGGTGGTCCTGTCAGCAGGTGTGTCCTGTCAGCAGGAAGTTGTCAGCAGGTGTGTCCTGTCAGCAGGAATGTTGTCAGCAGGTGTGTCCTGTCAGCAGGAAGTTGTCAGGAGGTGTGTCCTGTCAGCAGGAAGTTGTCAGCAGGTGTGTCCTGTCAGCAGGAAGTTGTCAGCAGGTGTGTCCTGTCAGCAGGAAGTTGTCAGCAGGTGTGTCCTGTCAGCAGGAAGTTGTCAGGAGGTGTGTCCTGTCAGCAGGAAGTTGTCAGCAGGTGTGTCCTGTCAGCAGGAGGTTGTCAGCAGGTGTGTCCTGTCAGCAGGAAGTTGTCAGCAGGTGTGTCCTGTCAGCAGGAAGTTGTCAGCAGGTGTGTCCTGTCAGCAGGAGTGTTGTCAGCAGGTGTGTCCTGTCAGCAGGAAGTTGTCAGCAGGTGTGTCCTGTCAGCAGGAAGTTGTCAGCAGGTGTGTCCTGTCAGCAGGAAGTTGTCAGCAGGTGTGTCCTGTCAGCAGGAAGTTGTCAGCAGGTGTGTCCTGTCAGCAGGAAGTTGTCAGCAGGTGTGTCCTGTCAGCAGGAAGTTGTCAGGAGGTGTGTCCTGTCAGCAGGAAGTTGTCAGCAGGTGTGTCCTGTCAGCAGGAAGTTGTCAGCAGGTGTGTCCTGTCAGCAGGAAGTTGTCAGCAGGTGTGTCCTGTCAGCAGGAAGTTGTCAGGAGGTGTGTCCTGTCAGCAGGAAGTTGTCAGCAGGTGTGTCCTGTCAGCAGGAAGTTGTCAGCAGGTGTGTCCTGTCAGCAGGAAGTTGTCAGCAGGTGTGTCCTGTCAGCAGGAAGTTGTCAGGAGGTGTGTCCTGTAAGCAGGAAGTTGTCAGGAAGTGTGTCCTGTCAGCAGGAAGTTGTCAGGAGGTGTGTCCTGTCAGCAGGAAGTTGTCAGCAGGTGTGTCCTGTCAGCAGGAAGTTGTCAGGAGGTGTGTCCTGTCAGCAGGAAGTTGTCAGGAGGTGTGTCCTGTCAGCAGGAAGTTGTCAGGAGGTGTGTCCTGTAAGCAGGAAGTTGTCAGGAGGTGTGTCCTGTCAGCAGGAAGTTGTCAGGAGGTGTGTCCTGTCAGCAGGAAGTTGTCAGGAGGTGTGTCCTGTCAGCAGGAAGTTGTCAGGAGGTGTATTGATGCATTACGACAATGTGCCACCTCACAAGTCTTCTGGCTTCATGGAGCTTCACCATCCACCCTACAGTCCAGACTCGGCTCCACTCATTTCTTTCTCTTTCATAACCTGAAGAGATTTCTGCACAAGCGATAATTTCCTGATGTTAATGAGTCAAAGAGGCGGGAACAGCAGCAGCAATGTCCAATCAAGGAGCTGAGGGGAAATAGTGTGGTGAAGTCCAGGGGCATGACATTGAAAAGTAGAAAGGTCAATTTTCTCTGAAAATTGTGTATTCTTATTCAGGTAGATAAGTTATTGAACAGCCCTCGTGTGAGTATTGTCTTGGCACTATATGATGGTATTATGTGTGCTGTATATGGGAGTATTGTCTTGGCACTATATGATGGTATGTGTGCTGTATACGGGAGTATTGTCTTGGCACTATATGGTGGTATTATGTGTGCTGTA